>PVIJ01016133.1:0-33812 GCA_004024925.1 Scalopus aquaticus
AAAAAAAAAAAAGTTGAAATATTCTCATTCTCATATTAAGGTAAATATAAACAAATGCAAAAATAATGTATATTTTAAAACTGACCAAATTAAGTGAATTTCTCAGACTCCCTAATTTATTCTTAAAAGATAAGATTTAAGCAGCATTCTACACATGATCACTTTGCAAAATTTTGACTAAAATAACATTGTCACAGAATGAAAAACTTTGATGATCTCTTAAAACACAAACAAGATTATGATTATACAATTCAAAGTACAACTCAACGTTAGGTCCAGGGCAGACTTATTTCAAAGGCAGTAGGGGAATAGTTATTTAAATACCAAGAGACCCAGATTTTACCAATGAGGCAGCTTTCAACACTGACTGAAAGGATGGCCTAACTCCAAGACTGTGGTATATACCAGGTATCAAAGAGATAAAGAAATATCATGAGGCTATGTCAGATATTTGAGTTTGTAGAAATGCCAAGAAGAAGTTTCCAGTTACTTAGCACTTACTTCTTTTAGAGAATTTATAATAAGCCAAGACATTTAACAACAAATATAAAGTCAGTTTTGGAAAGGTAAAATTTAAAGTGCTTTTTGAAATCTGTTTCTGGAATCCAAAAACCTGTTTTGTACATATTTTTATTATAAATATTTTATTTCCCACTTAATTGTTTAAAAATAAATTATCCTTAAATTTAAAAGATTTACAAGTTCCTATACAGCACAAACATACCAAATTCAAATGATTGTCTGACACCTGAAAACAAAACTAGTATGGGTCCCACTTCACTTTACAATGATTTATTATGTGTAAGCTTTAAAACTCATGTTCTCGAGAATGCTAGTCTTTTCTTTTTTTAATAAAGCCTAAGTCTATGCATCATAATTACTACCTTAAAGGGGAAAATTTTAAGAGGTTTAATATCCAATTTCCCTTGTTATTTTTCACAGTAATACAAAGTTACCTTTGTCAGGCCCCCATTTAAAAAAAAAGTTTACTGTAAGTCTGTTATTTGGGAATTTGTACTGCTTTCCTCGTTGACACAATGTTGTAAATAGTAATGAAAATTCTACCAAAATCTATGTATAACTGACTTATACTATGTATAAGTACTATGTCCTGGAATTCCACTTTGACTAGCAGAAAATGTTTCAGTGCATGGCTCAAACATCCTTCCTGTATTGCAAAACTTTTATTCAGAAAATTCCCCAAGGAAATGAGTTGACTCCACACTCTGAACAAAAGCTTCTAAATGATCTCACCCTGTCCCTAGTCTCTCCCTCCTCTATTCTGTCCTCCATCATATTACCAGTTATCTTAACAGAAAATCTGGTTGTTATCACATTCCTACTTTAAAACCTTCAGTGCCCTGCTTTCCTATGGGGTAAAGTCTAGTTAGAAGGCTCTTCCTAACTGGTACCAACCTACCTTAGTTTTTTCTTTGCCTGTCTTTCATAAAAATTGCCTGGAAACATTGCCATCATTCCCTAACAAGTCATGTTCTTCAGCTCTCCATATCCATACTCTTGCAAAAAATCTTTCTTTTTTGCTTAGAATGCTCTCCTATCCCCTCACTTGAATATTCCTCAGTAAACACCATTTCAAAAAATCACTTTATAAAATCAACATCTCTCAAGCAGACTTAACATACTTGGTCACCCTTTATCCCTCCACAAGCATGGAGCAAGCTGTATACAGGAATTTGATAAATATTTATTAAATTCTAAAAGCATACACACGCTTAAATGAGAGACTGACCATAAACTGTTAAAGCTATGATTAAAAACTTAGGAATATTCCATTCATCTATATGCAGGTATATGCATCTATATCTTTAATAATACATTAACACTAAAAATATAGTCATATATATTTGCAAACACAGATCATCAATTACTAAAACCCCAAATATATAATCTCTTTCACCTTAATCTTAACCAGAAAAGATTGGGCACCTTCCTATTCAATAAAGTTTCAGTATTTAGAGCTTCAAAACTCCCACAATGGGGAAAATTTACTTAATTTTAAAAAAATAAGCCAAAGATTAAGAATATAATTAGTTTCCTGAAGGTCAGTAGTCCTGCACTGAAATCTTTGGTCATCACCTTTGAACAATGCTGAAGGCAATGATTTAGTTAAAAAAAAAAAAAAAAAGTAAACCATTCTCCATTTTCCATCGTACTCTACTGATAAAGAAAATAACAGCTATTCAAGCCATAATTTAATACAAGAGTCAAAATAAATAAAGTTATTTCCAGAAAGAGGCCAGAGTGTTGTTTCCACTGTGTCTAGCATCTCCAATACAAATACCTTACATACTCAAAGGTAATGTCACCATTTGAAAGGAATTTCACATAAATGACTTAATTCTTACGATAATCCTCTGAGTAAGCAGAGCAGGGATTCTTTGGCCGGATTTAAGACTATTTACTAGCCCAGTAAAAATGCAGATAAAAGATTGGCTATAGAAATGTAGCACTTTGTTTTCAAAAAGAAGTAGTCTTACTACAACAAAACGGTCCAATAAAAATGAGCCTCCTGCCCATTCCATCGCTAAATTTAGCTTTGTGGACCTACTGATTACTGTGATAATAAAACATAGTATATTTTTTACATACATATGCCAAATAAAGATAACCTGAACAAAAGTTCCATCTCCCAGTTTCTCTCTTTCCAAGTGACATTAACTTAAGCAAAATCAAGCTCAATTTCCCAAAGCAATTTAAATAAGCACACACCCTCGGCGTGCACCTGGTCTCTAGGACTCTCAGCAGATTCGCCGTCAATCAGACCCCGCGTAGACCTCAAAGAGTCTGGGGGACCTAGCTTTGCGAGAGATGGGGGGTAGGGCGCGCCGCAAAAGGCTCTGCCGAGAAGGAGACGGGAACAGGAACCAGACAAGAGAACAGTGCCAAGAGGGTTTGGGGCGCCAGATCCCGAGCCTCAAGTCTGAGCACCGTCCACACTCAGCTGGAGTGGCTCCTCCTCCCAACCCCAAATCCAGTCCCCAGGGCAGGCCTCCCCACTCCCAGGCACCACCGGTTAACTCCGAGCGTCCCAGTTCTAGAAAACAGCAATCCCAAGGGACCCAAGGGGTGGACACTCACCTGACGGAACCCCACCAAGGACTGGGCCCACTAAGCCAAACAACAGCAGCCACTGGAAGCGGAGGGTCCCAAAGGGCGAGCCCGCGCCCGATTTCATCTCCGCAGATTCCGCAGGTTCCACTCAACACTCGCTCACTCCTGCCTCTGCCTGCTCCATCCTTTCCCAGCCCTGCCGGGGCCTCAGAGCTGGCCCGGGTGCGCGCGCCCGGGAACGAACACGCGCTCAGCACTGACGCAACTAGGCTGGAGTCCGAGCTCACCCCGACATCGCGCTCGGGAGAAATCGCGCTGACGTAGGGAAAAATTCAGTCCCTGGCGGGAGAACTGGCTTTCTATCTTGGCCACTAAAACCCTCCCTAAGTCTGCCCCACCCATTCACTATCCGCCCCGCCCACTCTACTCCCAAGGCCGCCCACTTCGGGGGTCGAAAGAACCGATTGAAGGATGCACTGGGAGCAACAGAAGGAGGAGCGTGAGACCCAGAGGAGGAACCTAGAGGAGTACCAGGAAGGCGCAGACCCGCCCCCCTGCTTAGCCTTTTCGGATTGGCTGAAGGGAGCTGGGCGGAGCGTCGGGTTACGCGCCCATTGGCTGTTTGGCTAAGGGGCTACGCGGAGAGGCCCGACCCCGCAGGGCTCGGGTCGGCGGTCCCGGCTAGGATTGTGATTGAGGCCGGGTCTCCGCCACTGGGCCGGTGAGGATGGTACTGGGTGGTTGCCCGGTGAGTTACTTACTTCTGTGCGGCCAGGCGGCTTTGCTACTGGGGAATCTACTTCTACTGCATTGTGTCTCTCGGAGCCACTCGCACAACGCGACCGCAGAGCCCGAGCTCACATCCGCTGGTGCCGCCCATCCGGAGGGCTCCGCCGGCCCCCAGAGCTGGGAATATGGCGACCCCCATTCTCCAGTCATCCTTTGCTCTTACCTGTAAGCTACGCAGTCCTCGAAGCGGGTGGAGATGGGGCTGGGGTATATGGGTTTGGGCGGCGGGAGAGGAAGTAGGCCACTTTTTTTTTTTTAAACCCTCTCTAGCTAAGGACCTGGTAATCAGTATGCTGGAGGTAAATATCTTGACAGATCTCTCCTCTCAAACGTGCAGGGGGAAATCTAGTGTGTCGGTGACAGATCCTTTGGGAGCCCGAAAGAAAAGAACTAGGGAGAAGTGACATCAGTATCCTCCGAAAGAAGGGCACGAGGTTGTGCCTTCCCTATCCTGCTCCCTGTAACCATCGTAGGTGTTGGTAGGAAGTGAGGCACGAGTGGAGTTAATTACTCGTCCCTGCCTATAAGACACTTCCTTTAAAAAAAAAAAAAAGTATTACTACCGTTGCAGAATCAAGTCACTTTTTAACATCTCTTTTTAGTTAATAAAAACCGTTTGGTAAATGGAAAGAAAATTAGGAATTCTTTGGCTTTGATTTTCCCCCTATGACTTCCGGCCTTAGGACGCTTTGCCTAGGGAAGAGATAAGCCATAGCAGAAGTAGAATCCATGTAGAAATAAGACCAGAAACATACCTCTTCCCTAATAGAAAGGTCATTTGGATAGCTGTGCTTTTGTCTACTTGAAACTACTATCTCTTGTGTCAGGGAAGAGTCAGAATGAAATTAAACCCTAGAAGACATCTGAAGAAATTGTCTTTTGTCAACTTATAAACTTGTGAACATCCTTTGCAGAGACTATAGGATAATGATTCTGTTCTTACTGCTGATTTACAGACCTGATGAATTTATTGATTGTGACCCCCCAGTGGATCATGTTGGAAATACAACTGCATCCCAGGAACTTGGCCATGGTTGTCTCAAGGTGGGTTTTTTGATAAACAAGTTCTACCATGGAGGATTATTCTGGCTAAATACTGTTACAGAAAAGCATAAAGGATATGAAATCTCCTTTTTTGTAGAATTCGTTAGAATGATTATTAGTGATTTCAAGTATGACCAGGGTAGTATCTGAACAAGACATTTCATTTTCCTCAGAAAGAAACCACATCTGTGCCAAAATTACCCAGGTGCAAAGACCAACCTGTCCTTGGGTCCTTTGGTAATTGCAGTTGAGAGATGCTAAAATGGCCCCCTCCCAGCCCCCCATCCTTCAAGTCATGCACTTCCACCATGTTCTTAGGAAATAGATAGAGTCATGTCTTTGTATGAGATTAAAGCATTCAAGCAGAGGCCTTTGGTAACAATGGCTTCTTGGAATGGAAAGAAGCCATTTAGTTCCATTAATAGTACCCTTAAATCTCTGTGCACATTTTCTACTCAGTCTCCCAAAAACCAGTAAAGTTCATATACCTCCTCCCTACTGTGGGCTCACCATTATGTCAGATTATGCAATATAACTGCAGGTTAGGACACAGTTAGATGTAAGAAAACTATGGAAAAAACATTCCTTGCATTAAATCAGACACAGAGGAATAAACCTGAAAGTAATAACAGCCAAAAGAAAACCTTACTGCAAGAAATATTTTCAATACAATGAGTTTTGGTTCTATTGATAATTATTTATAAAAGTTTGAATTATCATTGTATAGAGACCACTTAGTTTTACCCATATTAATTAAAAACTGGGTTGATCCTGTCAAGGCACTCAAGGTATCACTTCCCCAGAAATCTCAGGGGACTGACAGCACTCAGGCACCTGGGTGCCAGGGAAGATTCAAGGAGTAAATATCCTTATTTCCCACTCCCATCTGAAGAACAATCCAGTGAAGATAGTAGTGAAGTACTTAACAAGATGCCAACAGAGAATGTACAACTGTACTTTTCTCTGCTGGAATTCACTTACACAAAAGATTAGGGGTTCTGTCCTGAAATTTTTTCCTGGAATTTAAATTTATATTATAGCTATACTACAGATAGCTGGAAATCAGACATTCATAATCTTAATAAAGAACTGAATCAAATGATCCTCTGAATTCT
Source organism: Scalopus aquaticus (assembly GCA_004024925.1). Lineage (NCBI taxonomy): Eukaryota > Metazoa > Chordata > Mammalia > Eulipotyphla > Talpidae > Scalopus > Scalopus aquaticus. Next base: position 6,021 of record PVIJ01016133.1, read on the forward strand.
TGTCTAGTTATGTTCATTTGTAATATATACAAATAGACCTCTATTACACCTGACTTTTTAAATATCCATTCCCAAATGCTCAGTAATGTGTTCTTTTACCTCTAAATATAGGATAAAGCATTGTATCCATCTATTCTAACTAGCATTTAGTGAAAGAAACTATGAATTTTAGTTCTTTTACTATATTATTAAAGACAGCAGTCATAAAGAAGAGAATAAAATAATTTATTTAAAACACCGTACAGTTAGGATAGAGTGACTAAAAACACTTGAAATATGCCTTACTTTGAGCACAGCTTTACCCAGCTTTGTTAGAATAATTATTATCCTGAATCAACTTTTATGAATTAGTTAATATAAAGATATATTACTTGCTTTGGTGGGTTATTAGTTCCATTTGGTTGTTGTTCCACAGTTCGGCGGTCAGGCCTACAGTGACGTAGAACACACTTCAGTTCAGTGTCGGGCTCTAGATGGAATTGAGTGTGCCAGTCCTAGGACCTTCTTACGTGAAAATAAACCTTGTATAAAGTAAGTGTCACTCTGAATGGGTAATTGGTCCTTGGAGGTAGACCTACCTTCTTCGTCATATCTTGATATGACTTCTTTTACCTTAAGTGTGAAAGGGGCAATATTTCTACTGTGCCTGATCCATATATGGGGGCATTGTAGGTTTAGCAGAGAGGACAATGGACTTGAGACCAGACGCTATAAATTCTAAATGTCTCTTCCACCAGTAATCTAAGTGCCTTTGGGTACCCAGAGTCGCTGTCCCCTCATCTGTAAAATGAAGGACTTAGATCAGATGATCTAGCTCTAAAACTGCTATGATCTTAATATTTCTGTAATAGAGATTTTATTATGAAAAGTGTGGTCTCTCTCTTTGAAATTCAATTTATCTTAAAGTTAGAACTAGGGCCATATCTATAAATTCTGCCAGATGGCCCAGAATTTACTCATATACCATTTACTAATGGAGAGTCTAATGACTATCTTCAGTGGTGACATTAGAGCAACTGCAGTTGTCATCACAGTATATAAGAGAGATGTTCCCATTTGCAGTTGCCACAGAGATCAGTGTTCATTTAAGGAAAGACAACATTTGGTTAGAGGACTACATTCAGAACTACATTCTTAGAAAAGGAGCCTAGAGTTGGGGGAAGATGGAAGGTCAGCTTCACTCCCACCAGGAAGCCTATCGTGCAAAAGTGTTTGTTAATCCGTTGTCCAATCCAACTCAACACTTGTTTGGGAAAACTTTCAGATTAACAAGACACTAGGAATAAAAGGAATATTCTTATAGGTTCTCTGTATTTCAGCAAGCACTCTTTTGAGGCCCTCAAACAACTTAAGTTTGGTTTTTGGGGGGCTTGGGGGCGAGATAGGGGAACAAGGGGTCATAGAGGGGCTACTACCATCTTTTCACTTAGGTTAAATTCATTAATCATGAAGTGTTTCATTTTCATGTAATAAGCATCTTCCTTTTAATTCCTTTTGTCTAGGTATACCGGACACTACTTCATAACCACTTTACTCTATTCTTTCTTCCTGGGATGTTTTGGAGTGGATCGTTTCTGTCTGGGACACACTGGCACAGCAGTAGGAAAACTGTTGACGCTTGGAGGACTTGGGATTTGGTGGTTTGTTGACCTTATTTTGCTTATTACTGGAGGGCTAATGCCAAGTGATGGCAGCAATTGGTGCACTGTTTACTAAAAAAGAGTTGCTGTTACAACCCAGAGAGACAAGCCTTCTCAGTTCATCTCCAAATGCTCAAAACTATTCCTCGATATCAGATCTAATCATCAGGTCTCTCCCTCTTTGGAGAGAATGGGTTTGGTTAGGAAAATTTCTTGTGACTTTGGATTTTCAGCCCAGATTTTACCTTGCAAACTAGAAATGACAAGGAAACAGTGTGGGAATCAAGTTTGCACCTTTCCTTGCATACTAAATATAGTCACTAACTTAACAGCTGAAGAGGACTTCCATACTCTTTATTTCAGTATGTTGCACCATCCTCAATCCTTTGGAACAAGTGGATGCAACAGAATGAGCAAAGTGAATTTTTCTTTCAAATTGAATATTTTTAGCCTTACTTGTGACCCTGAGTCTTCATGCAGAGGAGATCTGAAACTGAACCAATGAAAATCTTCAGCAGTAAAGGAGAGGACCATGGATTTTAACATACACTAAATTTAACTAAATTCTGAATTTAAATTACAGAATACATTTTGCCAACCTGGAATCCTGTTTGGAATTTTCAGTAGGTAGAGTGGAACTCAAAAGTCTAATTGTTTTTGCAAAAAGTTAGGTATTCAAAACAAACTACCCTACTGTTAAACCCTATGCTTTCTCCCTCATTATGCTTCAGATATAGTAAAAAACAGTAAAACAATTTCTTGATTCCAATTAAACTTTGGAAGCCAGCAACTCAGATATGTCTAAGTTTAAATCTCCTCCTGGCAAAATTTTCTTACCTAAAAATTAGTATTTACCAGCTTAAAGAGTCCATGTTATAGGCTGATAAAAAATATTTCATAGAAGTAACTATAAAACTTCACATTTAGGTAATATGAGAAGTCTCATGCCCGTGGAAAGAAAAACAGACTCTTACTAAAGGACACTATTACTGACTGCTGGGTAAAGTTAGGATGTGAGTCACAGGGGCAAAGAGAAACTGAACACAACCTGTCAAAATAAGCATGGTGCCAAAAACTATCACTGTAGGCTGTATCACTTAATCATAGGGAAAGAGGTACAGCCAAGCTTTTACATTCCCAAATCACTGGCAATCAAGGAAACATTCTAAATTATAAGTGGTTTTCAAAACTTAGTTACCATCATTTGTAATTTAGGCTGAAAAGAACTAGTAAATATAAAATAAAGGGGACTTTTATAGACAAGTCTTAAAGCCTACTATTCAAAATAACATAAATCCTAGAAACAATCAAGATACAACTGCTGAGCTTCATAATTGATTTAAAGATCAAGAATCACAATTTTAAAACTCTGGATATACTTTATCATTTTGAAGCAAATTTCCTAAGAATTTTAGGCTTTATTGTGGCTGATCAGTGTGATCTCTGTTCTTATTATAAAATGGTGGCAACTGTGTAAAAATTAAAACATTCTGTTCTCTTGAAAATTCTGTACCACACTGAGATTAACCTTGTTTGTAACAGTAATGATTGGTAGATTCTTATTTAATTGTTGTGGATCATGAAGAAACTGGACTCTCTCACCAGAAAAATACGCATTCATAAAATTTCGTATAGAATTAGAGGTTCAAAGATGCTATGTTATTTTTCAAAATTCACTTCTAAGACAAATCCAGAAAACAGAAACTAAAATTAAAACCTTACCCAAAATAAGATACAATTTTAAGCCACAAATCCTGCCTCATTTCACACTGCTGTGTTTTGTTTTGTCTTGTTTTTAGTGTCCTTAAGGGTAGGCACAAACCCCATCAAAAGTTATTTTCTTAAAAAAATAACTTCCACAGCTTTCAAACTTTAAATCACTAATGTCAAAAGGAGGAGGTTGGGTAAAAAGGTAAACGTCTAAGTTATTAAAGTATTTGTTTTATAGTTATAGAGGAAGCCCTTCTCACAGAACACCTATTGAAGACCAAAGTTGTTTACACTCTAGTGATAACTTGAGAATCTTTAATACCCCTCTGACAATCTGCAGTTGTCAGTTTCAATTTGAAATCTAAATGATGCTTTTCCCTCTATATCCACAAACTCTGGGCAGAAGTGGTACAACCTGAAAAACTGATTGAGTAAAGGAATATTACTAAAAATTTGATTTCCTTTGCACTCTGGACTAAGGTAGTTTCTTGTTATTTGGTGGATAGATCTATTTCTATCTCTGTGTTGTGTTGTATCTAGTTTGTGGCTATAGAGAAATTTTAAAATACTAAATAAAATATGCTCTCGTCAGGGTTAAGTTAGTAACTGTGCCTGCTTTTCTGTTGTTTCTTATCTTTAAATAAAATTTTGTTAGCTCCCCAGACTGTCCTACTTGCTTTAGTAAGGCTTCTTAGCAGCAGTATAGCACCCCCAACTTAATGTTCCCTGAATATGTGTGTGTGTGTTAAAGTATTCATTTTTCTTTATAAGAAAGAGGTTCTAAAACTACCCTTGCTGTCTTTGGCACGTCTTCAATGCAAATCAGGTAATACAGCTTTGGTTTTGCTACGTAGTGTCTCTTTAAATCAAGACACTTAATAGATTATTTCAGGTGTGACTTTCATGATCAAAGTTCGACTTCCTCGGCGAACCATGATGGAAAGGAAATCATTGTCCTTAACAGCTTCAATAACATCAGTTGTGGTGGTAACAGGTTGTCCATTTATGCTGACAATTACATCGTGGTCTCTCAACCCAGAGCTGGGAGGGAGGGAAAAAAGGACCATGAGACTAATGGTTAAATGTATCCCCATCCATAATGTACTTTCCTGGCATTAAACATACAAGTCAGGAGTAGGGTTGTTGTTTCTTTCTTCTAGTATCCAGTCATTTTTTTATTTTTTAACTTTTTGCATTGTTCATGTTTTTATAGTATTTTATTTCTCACTTCAGGTGCAGTCCCTGTAAATATCCCACCACCACATCACCTATGAACCATCACCATCGTCCTTTGTGCTCTTCCCACCCCTGTTTCGATCCCTTTTCAAACCAAGAATAGGTTTAATCCTTCCAAATAAAGTGCTGTTCTAGACATACTGCAAAATCATCTAGAGAACAGCAATCCTATTTACCTTGATAAAGTTAATATTCAACAAAATCATATATAAGAGTTTCACATCTCCCATCCTGGATTGATTTGGAATGGGGAGTTTAGCTTTTAATTTCTAATAAACTCTGACCTCTGTGAAGCTCAAACACATGCCTCCAATCTTACCAGCAAACATAAAAAGCTCAATCAATCAATTTTTCCCCCGATGGCTACACTCAGATCAGTTTGATTTTTGAGAGCCCACTTACTTGCCTCATCTTACAAATTAGGGAATAATTGAGCTGTATGACAGAAACTCTGCTTTCAGCAACTCAGAACCTACTTGAATAAGTCTAAATATTTTAGAGTTCTAGTTTTAGGCTCTTTTCCCCCAAGAAATTCAATCTCTAACATTTGCTTCACATATATATTCTAGAAACGAAAAGCAGCTCTAAATTTTCACAATAAAAATATAGTCATGCTGATGATTCATTTTGAAGTCAAAAATAGTCTGGAAGAGGAACAACAAATGACTCCAGGAGATACCTTTTAAGAGAAATGGGAAGCCCAAAGGAGAATGATATGTGGGTTTATTTTTTTTAAAAAGTGAAGGGAAGAAGCCAGGAATTTAAAGCATAAGGATATGAACAGATGTTTGAGGATCAAGCTAAACACAAGGAAATCCTTTCGAACAAGAACAGCTCAGGAGGATAACAGTGCACAAAGAAAGAATTTAGTCGTTCTATGAGTAGAAAGTAAGGAAGAAGCCTGCAAATTATTGCTGAGTACAAACTGTACACCAAATACTAGGAACTGAGTTCCAGAATGAATGACCTTCCCCATATCCCACTGCTTGTAAGAGGTTAAAACAGGATTTGGTCCTAGATCTTTCAGATAGGAAAACCCAATCTTATTGTCACTGCATTCTTCTACCCTTCAGAAAGAAGACATGCAGCCACAAAAGCAGGGTGATGCTGGGGTTAAGCTGGGGTTCCACATCTCTGCTGACTTACTGTGTCCCTCTCAGGTTAATTAAACTCTACCACACAGCTGCTGCTTCTTTTTTTTTTTTTTTTCACAGCTGCTTCTATTGTAAAATAATACCCATGTGAGACAACTAGCGGTCAAACAACTATGTAAAATAGGTTCAACTGTGCCCAATATATAGTAAGTGCTTATTAAATATTTGTTAACTCTTCTTACAGTAATTAGTATCAGTATAATTAGATGTCAGTGGATAAAGCCAGAAAGAATAGATTTCCAGTTTATCAGTGACTTCAAGCAAGCAGTAAATCCCACCTTTCACTGTGGGATTTTTCACTGGAGATCTTTCTTGTTTAAAATGTATATTGATTCATTGGTAGGGTCTGTCAGTCTGCATTTCTTAAAAAAAACTCCAGCTGATATTAAATGCTGCTGGTCTGCAGCCCATGTATTTTGCATAGCAAGGACTTGGAGAGCTGAAAGAAATAGCTTTGGCCTTGAACCAGAAGTTAAAAATAAACTTTGGGGCAGGGGTAGGGAGTTGGACAGGGACTAAGAAAATCTAGAAAAGCCTGTGACAAGCCAAACTCAGTAACTTGAGACCTAATATTTAGCTATTCTGAACCCTATGGGTTCTTACACCTACTGAAAGAGTTGCCGTAATCTAAACAGACTACATAACTCTTGAAGGACAAATAAAAACAGTGAGGAAAGGATATTAGAAAAGTAAGAGACCCAAGAGAATAACTGTAGGACAGGCCACTTCTCCCTCTGTAGTGTAAATATTTAAAAACAATAGTAAATCAGCTGAACAATCTTTGAGGGCTACTCCAGCCTTTGCTTTTTTTACACAGATCTTAGCACTGCTTCCAATACTGTCATCCAAAATTCAAAGAAAGTGTTTTAAAGTACCTAAAATATGTACCTAAACTTCTAACCCTCTGGCATCTTCTCATTCTTAATAACGAAGATACTGAAAAGGTAGATTTGAGAAGTCCTAGCAAATTAATTTAAAACTTATGCTATTAACTCATATCATAAATTCTTGGGCTACATGAATCATCCCCTTAAAATAAATAAATAAGTAAATACAGGGCCTCCCTAGTGGCGCAGTGGGTTCGATGCCTGGCTGGGGAGATGCCCACAAGGCATGGCAGACCTCTCCTGCCTCACCCGCTGCTCCCTTCAGCAGTGTATTTCCGTCAATCTGCCTGTTCTGCTCCCCACTCTGTCTCTGGTGAACCCTCTCACCGCCCCATGCCTCTGGCCTGTGCCCCAGCTTTTATGCATAAATAAATAAATCTTTTGAAAAAAATACACAAGTCTAAATCAGCACTGTGCTATAGAAATGTAAGACAAGCCATATGTAATTTATGTAATTTTAAATTTTCTACATTAAAAAAAATTTAGTGAAATTTTAATGTATCTTACTTAATTCAATATATCTAAAGTAGTATCATTTTAACATGTTATATCTTCCAAATTATAAGTAGGTATTTTATACACTTAAAAGTGTTTGAAATTGACTAGAAACAACATATATCCAATGTTTATATACAGTGATATCTTACACAATGCAATGATTAAAGTGAAAGGTAGTTATTCCAAATATTTTTTAAAAAAAGGTATGTATAGTGGTCAAATATTTTATATTGCTTCTGATTTATTTAAATAAGTTAAAACTAAATGAAATTTAAAATTCAGTCCCTGCCTCACACCAGCAACATCTTCAGTGTTTAATTTCCACATGGAGGTAGATGCCACATATTAGTCTAGACCCCACACACATTTACCTGGACACACATCTAATAAGAACAAAGGCAAAGGCCTGAGTTTCTCTTACCTTTCAGCAGCTGTTCCTTGAATCACTTCATATACAAAAACCCCAGAACGCACATTAGGGAAATCTGGATCTTGCCTTTTCATTTCTTGAAGAAGGCTATGGAAAGTAAGAAGAATTTACCCAGATGGTTGTTGAATAAAATGAGAGAGAAAGGACAGACCCATTATGGAGTCACTTGTGCTAAGCCCACTAAGACACAGCACCCAAGCTAGCTAACTGCAGTTACAACCTGCCTCAGGAATGTAGTCTTACCTGTTCAGTCTGGAATCCTGATTAGTCCCAATGAGGTAATTAGTCCCACAGAGCCCCGTTTCATCCCCTCTAGGTAGGTTACCTAAGCCTGAAATAATCCTTTTTTTTTTTTTTTTTTAACTTTTGAGTTCCTTGTCCTGCCTTTGAAAACTTTTCCCATTCTGTAGCTCTTTGGAGCTCCTTTCTACTAGCTAGATGGGATGCTGCCCATTCATGACTCATTTTTTAAAAAGCCCATTAGATCTTTAATTATTTTTTGGCTGGTTCTTTGTTATTTAACATTGCTAAGAAGCATAATGAATTAATTAATTTCATGAGCTCTGGTCAAAGCACCCAATTCTCTGAGGTACCCTTCTGTTCTGCTGTAAGCTCATAGTGGCCATTGAGAACCCCTATTCCTCCTAGGAGTCATCTGATTTTCTATGCCTAGACCCATTGAACATGTAGTCACAGTGAAATAAACTACAGTCAACCCATGAACAATAGGGGCTGGGGCACTGCCTCTCCCCCAATGCTGTCAAACACCCATATATAACTCTTGTCTCCCCCAAAACCTAACTACTAATAGCCTGCTGTTGACCAAAAGCCTTACCCATAACCCAAGCACTCAAGTAACACATATTTTGTATATGTATTATATACTATCAAGTAAGCTAGAGAAAAAAAATTATTAAGAAAATCACAAGGAAGACAAAATACATTTACAATGCTATACCATATTTATCAAAGCAAAGGTTTTTATGTCATTGGTTTACAAGAAAATCCACTATAAGTGGGCCCTTAAAAGTTTAAGCGTCAACTGTTCTAAAAAATACAGTCATTGCTAGCAAAGGCAAGGACAGATATCCACCCTGAGTCAAATAGGACCTACAGTCCCAAGAACACCCACTGTTATCCAAAGACTTTAAGTTTCCCTGTTAAATTGTCCAGCTCTGGCTTAAGAGCAATCCAACCCAGACATATTCAACCACATGCTTACTTCATAGTGAGGGGCAGCATTCGCAGACCCAGGTATTTCTTTTGTGAAAGAGTCTTTCCTGGAAAGGAAAATTATAATGTGTTACTGACAACAGACCCACATTACAGGATATCCTACTATTATAGCTGTCCTTTCAGAAGGTTTTTCAGATAACTATTGTCAATAGCACAGGCGGTCCCATTAACCTCTAGTCCAAGGTTTCATTTCCAAAACAGTTCAATCGAAATATTTCAGGGTACAACTAATGCCTGATTTTATGCCCTGTCCCCCAGTACTGCAGCACAAACCACTATGGTAAGAGCTGGGTACCAGTGACTCAGTGTTCTACAGAATGCAAATGGCTGTCTCCACCAAAGATTGAGAGATCCTGAAAAGCACAAGAAGGGAAGAAAAAGCTCCAGTGCTCCTTACCTTTCAACTGGCGCTCATGGTAGTCTGCCAAGAACTGTCGAATTCTATCAGAAGGAATTGCAAAGGAGATACCTGCAGTCACCTTCAGTGTATTTATGCCAATCACATCACCATCCTGGTAAGCAAGGAGGTTATCACAACTAAGTTGCACAAATAGAACCAGTAGAGGAAGGAGTGAAGCTCATCAGGTAGGGTCAGAATACAGAAGCTAAAGGAAATGTGGACTTCAATAGACAATGAATGTCACCTTATAGGGTGAGTAGGATTGTTGGCTAACAGAGGGGACCAACATACATGCAAATTTCTGCCAAAGAATTTTTTTAATCTTGAGCTCACTTTTAACTTTGCTAAATTACTTTGATTTTAAAGGTGAACCAGAGTTCATATTTTGACACAGAGTACAAGAAGTATTTCTTTCTTAGTCTGTACATGAAACTAAAAATAAACATGGGAAAAGCAAAAAGCTGCTGGATTTTCAGCAACACTTCTATGAAACTATTCAGAAGAATTAGCAAATTGACCTCTGGTCAATTCTACTAAGCTAATGATTTAAATGGGAAATACTTTCCTCTTCATGCACTTTATCATCCTTTAGCCTTTGTTAGGTAATGAAAAAAACAGAAAAGAGACTTCTGGTCATATTAAAATACAAATTCAAATTCAGTAGGTTTGGAGTGTTAAACCCATTGTCTACTGGAGAAAGCAGGTACAAAAAATAACAGAAAAGTTATGAGTGAAAACTGCTCAGTAATTATGCATGCAATTCATCTTCCTAAAAGTAAGTATAATATGTAAAAAGGAACCAAAAATAATCAACTCAAAGGGACTCAACATGATCACAGACTATAAATCAAACAGCCTTGCACACTCATGTTTTCACAACTAGACCCCCTGGCATTTCCACTAGAGATGCTGAATAAAATTTGATAATTAAATACATGACAGAGCAATGGTTTCTTTTTGTGGCTTTTCTGTCACCTATGAGCAAGTCACAACTAAAATTCTGAACAGGTTATGGGTAATTAGCATTTCTGTATTAGGACAGTTCTTCATATGCTACATATACATGCTGTATATACCTTACATGATACAGTTGGTCATCTGACATAAATTTAGGTTTAGTAGCCAAGACTTCTGTTAACTATCCAATAAAAACAAAAATTATGTTGAAAAGATATGTAAGTATTGGTAAACCCTGAGACTTTCCATGGCATGAGATCATACCAGGATGATAAATTCACTGTAGATCTTAAATTGTTCCTAACCATCGACTTAAGATGCAACAATAGAAAAGTATCATATTACAAATGTCTACACAAGAGTGACATCCAAGTCTTTATAGGGCAATTTGTGAAATCTTTGTAAGTCAGGCAGAGACATGAAGTAGCATAAAAAATGGCAACTTACCAAATTCACCAGAGGGCCCCCAGAATTCCCATGCTGAAGACAAAATTTGAAAAAGTCATCAGTACTTTAATCCTTGTCATTTAGCCGTAGTTCCTAAAGAGGTTTACCAACTAGAGAGCCCCTGTTCCTTCAAGTCAGTCAATGTTGTATCCCCTGTTGTCACCAACACTGAAGTCAGTGTCCTCTTCTAGAAGGAGGACCACCGCCTTCTATAGCAGTGTTGAACTCGATGACATTCCCTATGAGACCAGCCAATAGCACAGTAGATGCCAGTTATCACATCAAACAAGCTCAAATCTAACAATGTGGCAATCCATCCCTCTCTGAAGTTTCTGATCAAACTTTGGACATCCCCCAAAAGCCAAAGGAAAACAAAGCACCCTGAAGTGTCCTTTTCACTATCTTGTCAATATCTTATGGCTGAGGATGCCCCCACACACACAAGTGACTTACATTAATGATGGCGTCAGTCTGGATATAATCCATGTCCGAATCCTTCAGCCCCAGCTCTCTGCCCCCTCGCTGGGTAGTGCTAACAATTCCTGCAGTCACTGTGTTCTGCAGAGAAAACGGGCTGCCCAAGGCCACCACGAACTCTCCAGCCCGCAGATCAGATGACCTTCCCAGCAACAACACAGGGAGGTCAGACTGCACATGGGCAAAAAGAAATGGGAAAGACAGAAGAGGCAAAGAATAAATCAAGAATATAATAACCAGTATTCATGTATAACACATATATAACACTGTTTGTATTTTGCCACTTATAATCTAAGAATCATCCTCCCACGCACAGTCTACATGGCTATCATGTTTCTTCCTCAAACTCCAACTACCATTAAATTCTTGCTTAAAGGTAACACTGGTCAACATTGAGATTGTTACTGACTTAAAAACACCTTAATCTGCAGTATCTTGGTGTACTGAACATGAATATAACCCTGAAAATTTTTTATTAGCTCTCGTTTTGAAGATATTTCATATAATTCATTTTATATGTTTCACTGTGTAAATTTATCCAGTAGGACTGCAACAACATCCTAAATCAGCCTAGAATGATGTAACATTGCATCACATTGCATAATACCATAATGCACACATCATCCAGAGTTGATGGCATCATTTTCTGATGCAATGCAATAATACTGCCAAGCGGCTGCTGAAGTAAGCTGACGTCAGCAGTGCACTGTAAAAAGCCCTGTTGGGAAGGTTGAGCACTGAAAATATTTCAGACTTTGTGCGAGACAGTTTAAGCTACTGTTCCATAGAACTGCTATTATTTTATCCATTTAAGCACAATACAGAACAGTCATGCCTAGAAAGTTTGTTAATAGCGTGGACAATTTCTGCTGTATTTGTGGGGAAGTGACATTTGCCAACCAGAAGAAAAGTATCCTTTCTCAAGTGAAGAAGGCTTATCATCTTTACTTCAGATGCAAGATTGGTGACCAGACAAGCCTTGGGCCCTGTATATATGCTGTGCTACATGTACAACACAGCTTTCACAGTGGTTCAATGGCAAAAGACCATCAATGCCGTTTGCAATCCCCATGGTGTGGAGAGAACCAAGCAACCACCTAAAAAACTGTTAATTCTGCTTGGTTCCTCCTCTTTCCGGTGGAATAACGAAGCAAAAGAAGTCTAAAATAGTCTACCCAAACATCCCGTCTGCATTGAGACCAGTTCCACATGGTGAGGGACTTCCTATTCCAGAACCTCCAGCAGAATATTTTCTTGATTCATCTGATGAGGACAAGGGTGAGCTGACCTGTTCTTCAGCATGCACTGATCCAGATTTTCACTGAGCTGCATCATCAACCCCACACAGACTAACACAGGAAGAACTAAATGACCTGGTTCATGATTTGGACTTATCCAACAATGGAAGAAGATGTCACAATTACTTTCTATTGAAAGTGCCACCAGCATTGGAAGCGCCACCAGCATTGGAGCCTTTCTTCAGAAAGGAAAATACTCTGGCATTCTGTTCCGATATTGAGGGCCTCATGAATCCCTTAGAAATCACTCATGACCCACGAGAATGGAGACTATTTCCAGACTCTTCGAAACTGAGTCTTAAGGCTTGCCTTTGCTCAATGGAAACGGTCTTCCATCTATTCTCTTCCTGAACAGCTTTACAAGAGACAAGTAAAGAAATCTAAGAAGTAGTCTATGACTTGATTTTTTACAGGTATTAACCATCGGCCTATTACTATTGGCATACATTTCATGATATAAACATCAATTTATTGCAGATTACAAAAAAAAAACTAGAGCCAAAATTAGAATTTGACTGCCATATTCGTGTTGAGCACATACAAATTGATAGGAAATGACTAATTTTATTTCAGTAACATGACTTTTGTAAAAATTTGTTGACCAGTGTAATCAGGATCACCTCTAAAATCTGAAGTTGCTTGTAGAAATTACTTTAAGCCATAAGTGAAGTAGCCGATAAACACAAACTGACACTGGCAGTTTACTTAGCAACATTCCAGGCCAGAAAGTTCAGCCAGGGACTCCCTAGTGGTGCAAGGCGCTAAGCCTCAGCACTATGAAACTACAGGCAGCCACTGCAGCACAAGTTCCATCTGGACAGGGAGCTGACCCACATGGCACAGCAGACCTCTCCTGTCTCGCCCTCTCCTGCTCCCCTCAGCAGTGTATTTCAGTCAGTCTGCCTGTTCTGCTCCCTACTCTGTCCTGATGAATCCTCTCATCATATCACCACTATCTCTGGCCCCAGTTCTTGTATGCATAAATAAATAAATCTTAAAAAAAAAAAGTTCAGTCAAAGTTAATACGCCATAAACAGTGAGGAAATACCCCAGAGACTTGCTTCTCAAACCTTAATGTGCATACGAATCACCTGGGTGATTAAAATAAGAATGCAGATTCAGTAGGCCTGGGTGGGGCCTGAGATCCTGTATTTCTAAAAAATTCTCAGATGATGTCAACACTGCTGGTATATAGACCACACTTTGTGCAGCAAGGAATTTGAATTCATTTCAATCTTTCCTGGCATGCTAAGACCAAAAGAAAAATAAGTTTTCCAGAGGTAGCATCTGAAGAAGGAGACAAAGGAGAAATAAAGACTGCTGGATAGTTAATAGAAATTATTAGGGGTGTACAGACATGCGTGGATGAAAATAAATGAAAGAGGGAGTGAAGGACAGAAAGGAAAGTAGAAAAGAGCATATACTAGATAGAAAATAGGTGGTTGGGAGTGGTTAGGAAAGAACACAGAAAACTGATGAAAATCCCCACATATGCAGACTCTGATTTGATCCTGGAATACTCACTTTTGGCTCAATCTTTATCAGTGCGAGATCCAATTTATGGTCAATGTCTTTGACAGTGGCTTCATATTGGACACCATTCTGGAGTTCCACCTGGATCCGCTGCCGATTGGTGATGACGTGGGCATTGGTCACAATGAGTCCATCCTCGGACACTATGAAACCAGAACCACTGGATGCAGGAATATCCTCCCCACTGAGAGGCGACCTGTCTCAAGAAGACAACAGCATCAGCAGAGGGCAGGAAAATGAGGGGCTTCATCACAATCTAGAAATACACAACTTCACATGTATCACACATTTCCACCAGTTTTCTCAGACATTTTACTTTTCCCTGTCTGTGTTTTCACTCTCTCCCTGTGTAATCAGATCTGCAGGGACAGTGTCCGATCCATATGTGAACATGACTGTGAGTGATTCCAACACTCTTTTTCCACTGAGGCTCCCTTCTTTACAGTTTGTTCATTGCAGCAACCCTCAACTTCAAAGAGGTCTAAGTTAATCATAATATCAAAATGTTATGCAAAAGTGGACCTAGTGGCACAGCAGACCTCTCCTGTCTGCCGCTGCTTCTCTTAGCAGTGTATTTCAATAAATTCGCCTTTTCTGTTCTTCATTCCGTCTAAAAAAAAAAAAAAAAGTGGACCTAGTGCCACCTTATCAAGGTGGAGAGGGTATCAAAGAAATCTGGTTACTGCTTTGGTTCCACTACTAACTGGCTTTGTGACATAGTACAAAATACTTCTCTCCTTCCAGGCAAATGAGAGGGTAAGTTTTCCAGAAGTAGCATCTGAAGAAGGAGACAAAGGAGAAATAAAGACCGCTGGATAGTTAATAGAAATTGTTAGGGGGATGGGGCCTCCCTGGTGGCGCATTGGTTGGAGCTGTAGGGAGCAAGTTCGAAGCCCGGCCGGGGAGATTCCCACATGGTGCAGCAGACCCCTCCTGCCTTGCCCACTGCTCTCCTCAGCAGTGTATCTCCATCTATCTGCCTGTTCTGCTCCCCACTGTCTCTGGTGAACCCTCTTGCCGCCCCACACCTCTGGCCTGTACCCCAGCTTGTATGCATAAATAAATAAATCTTTTTAAAAATATATGTGAAAAGATACTTAAAAAAAGGAAATTGTTAGCGGTGTACAGACATGCATGGATGAAAATAAATGAAAGAGGGAGTGAAGGACAGAAAAGAAAGTAAAAATCACGATCAAGATTTTTTTTGGTGATAGAATTGGTCTCTTAACGGTGAATTGAACTTGATATAATAACACAAGGTTATTTCAGCTTTAAAAATCTAAACTAATAAACTTTAAAAAACAAAGCAATATACCTTCTAGCTCTTACTTCTGGCCTTAAATTTTGCCTGCGGGAGGTAGGGGAGAGAGTAACCCCAGCCATGTACATGAAAGAGAGTAGCCCAGACTTGGAATTCAGGCTCCCTTTGCCTCTGCTTTTTAACTCAAGGACCTTGAACAGGTTCGGAAACGTTCTTTTCCTCCCAAAGTTTGTTGTGTGTGTGTGTTTTTTTTTTTTTTTTTACGACTAAATGATGCTTCTTACGCGATAGCATCTGCTCAGAAACAGTCAACCCAGGTGGCTGACCTCCTCCTCTTATTACCTTTACCTGCGGAACAACTGCAAGTGAACCACAGACGGCGCCACCTTCTCCACCACCGCGGCGATGAAGTTGTACTTGTTCCTGAGCCGCCCTGCGCTTCTGGTCCCTGAAAGAAATGCTCCATTGTTGAGGGCGGTGGGATTTGCACTCCGAGACCGTATCCCGCGTCCTAGCTCCAGTCTCTCAGCCCTTCTTCTCCCTCTCGCTTTCTTTTCCTTCTCTTTCCTCTTGCCGGCCTCCCCCTCTATATTCCCTGTAGTTCCGTGAGGATGTGCCTAGAAGGAACCAGACCGCCTCCCCGGGAAGAAAAAACCTGTTTAAGGGAAGACGGAATTCAACAGGTACGGGGAGGGAACTGGGATGAAACCACAGGCGCCAGTAAAGAGACACCTTAAGGAGGTGAGAAAATCGAGAACTAGGAGTTGAATTCCTGAAATGAATGGAGAAGGGGAGAGCCCGAGGCGAAGTGTGAGACTAAAACTCGCTCTTAAGAAAGTTCGGAGCGTTGTGCGAGAGCGCGCGGCGCCCGGTCTCACCTGGGTCGGCACAGTCTCCCTTCTGCACCGGCACGGCCGCGAGCGCGCCCCGAAGGCGCGCGGCGCGGTTCTCCGCGCGGAGCGCGCACAGGCTGGGATAGGTGCGCCCATCGCTGCCGCACACTGGCTCCCCCACCGCCGGGCAGCCGCAGATGCCGAGCCCCGAGCCCCGGAGGCGCCGGGAGCCGGACGGCGCGCGGCACTGCAGCCCGGAGGCGCAGGGCCGGCTGAGAGTTCCGCCGCAGGCCTCGCCCTCCGCCGCGGCGCAGACGCGGCAGCAGCTGCAGCGGTCGAGCACCGGCGTGGCCCCGGCCGAGCAGGCGGGTAGCGGGGGGCAGCGCGTGGGTTCGCAGATCACTGGGCAGGACAACGAGGGCCGGGACCGCCTAGCGTCGACTCTGGGCAAAAGCCCTGGAGGCAGCAGCAGCCAGAGCAAGAGAAATTGTCCGAGCCCAGCTGGCCGCAACAGTGGTCTGATCATCCTTACTTCTTGGCGCCCACTTTTCCAGCTCCTGCACCCTGAACTCGCCGCAGTTCTGAAAGGAACTACACGTTCTCCCTGCTAGGGTGCCGCCTCCACCAGCCCCGACTTTAAGGGGCAGAACCTGGCAGACCTCTATACACACACACACACACACACACACACACACACACACACGCACACACCCAGCACCATCTGTCCCCACCCCAGGCCAGGTCCCTTCCAGGCAATGACGAGGTCCCTTAGACCCACACTGAGCAGGGGTTTCACTCGTGAAACCCATAAAACCAATAATGGGCACAGACGGACAAAATAGATCACCCACCCACGGACAAAAGGTCAGCAATTGGAAATACACCATATTACAGTATTTCACATAGTTTTATTACAAAACAAGCAACAAAACAGTTTTAGAAAATTATTTTCTGCTACATACCAATTAGATCACATAAAATGAGAAGCATAACAGTTTCCATGCACTCAGCTCAGTGCTTACAGGGAGTGCATTTCACAGCTGAAACATACTGGTTCAAAACACAAACTCATGCCACACCTTTACAAGCAGACAGGGAAAGGGTAAAACAGTATGTTTTTGCCAAATATTAGCTTTATTTAAACTCTAGCTAGCATGAGTGACTGTAATTGACTGCTGCAGGCAATAACAAAGAGAGAAAAAGGGAACAAGGGGCGGAAAAGTGGCATTGGTAGAAATGATCTAACAAACCTGTTCATTTCTGACATGTTCAGAGTTTATAAACAAAACTCATTTAGGAAACACAATTTTTTAAATGCTGTTACCTCTATATGCCTGTTTATCTGGTTAACAATGAAAACAAACATCATAAATCCCACATTCAACTCCTGAACCTGCTTTTTATTTACTGAATCCTTTAAGTTCATATTTAGAGTGTATCTAAATTCAGAAGGGAAAAAAACTTTCGCTTCAAGGATACTAAGAAGCTGGAGCTCAAATTTACTCTTTCTCATGTGAGCCCAGCATTCTACTCAAAAATATGTGAGTAATGAACTCCAATATTTTGACTGCGGTCACCCTCCTCCAAGTACACCTTAGTCTTAGTACAACTTAAGATGTCTCACAGAAAGCAAAAGATGTGTTTACCTACCATCAACTCACCTTGAGTAAGCAAATCCTTCAAAGCTTTCAAGAATAGTGGATGGTAAATAGTTCAGCTATAAAGAAGATGACTTGAAACACTGCTACTCATAGTGGGTCAAAACCACTTCAGTTGAGTCTTATTGAAGAAAATACAACTCAACAATTTTTATTCCACAAAAAAAATGCAGTACATTTGGTGGCTCCCTTTTTTTTTCAACTCAGATTTAGTCCATTACCTGTGCACTACTAAACTACACTGTATCCCCACCCTATTATTTTTAATTTGGTTCCATTTTACATATTTAAAAGCAAATGCAATGTCTATATATGCACCATCTTGGCTCACATGAGTAATGATACTAGAAGGTTTTGATGTGAAATTGGTCAGAAAATAAGAAATATGGGCAGAAAAAGGAATTCTGAAATTGGGCTTGGGAATGAGCATACTTTTAGGTTTCATTAAAGATAATTACATTATCAGGCCTCCCCAGTAGCGCAGCGGTTGAGCGCTGCGCTGTGGAGCTGTCGGCAGCGGTGACGCAAGTTCGATGCCCAGACGGGGAGAATCCCACATGGTGCGGCAGACCTCTCCTACCTCACCTGCTGCTCCCCTCAGCAGTGTATTTCTGATCTGCCTGTTCTGCTCCCCACGCTGTCTCTGGTGAACCCTCTCACCGCCCCATGCCTCTGGCCTGTACCCCAGCTTGTATGTACAAATAAAATAAAAATCTTAAAAAAAAAAGATAATTACATTATCTAGTGTTGAAATTACACTAACCATGTTCTAACTCGGAACTCTAAGTACCTCCAAGGTGAGAGTTCTTGATTTCCCTCTATCATGATAATACAATTTGGATTTATGAGTATGTTTAACACATTTTCAAAACAGACTACTGAATAAGAAACATCAGCTTATTACAATTACCAATTATATGATTTAGCAATAGTAATAGTTTATTAGAGACAGAAATGGGTCTATTTTCATATTTTAAACATCAAAGACAACTTTGCATGAGTTAGGGAATGTTTAAATAGATCTCCAAAGTTCCTAATTTCTTCTCATTCATCTAGTATAACCTTGTGTGCTTGTGTGGAGCTAGTCAACTTTTCCTGAGGAAAACTTGAAGATGAAACCAGGGACAAGGAGCTTGAAGAATCCGGAATGGCTTCTTGAAATCAAGCTATGTGCAGTATGTTGTAACCTCAATGATTTTAAATAAATAATCCCCAAAGCAAGGATTCTTGAGGACAAAGGTATATAAGTCTCAGCAGAAAATAGAGAAAAATCCAAGAGCAGGGGTCCTTTTTTCCACCAGGACAACTAAACCAAACTTCATTATTTTTTAAATTTTTAAAAAGATTTTATTTTTGCATAGAAGAAATGGGGTGCAGGTCAGAGGTGCTGGTGGGGCAAAGCAGTAGAGGATCCACCAGAGACAGAGCAGGGAGCAGAACAGGCGAATTTACCGAAATACACTAAGGGGAGCTGCAGGCAAGACAGGAGAGGTCTGCTGCTCCGTGTGTGGGTCAGCTCCCTGGGTGGGGATCAAACTCAGGCTGAAACTTAACCCAGAGGCCACCAGGGAGGCCACTAGGCCAAAGTTTAAGTGGGGCCAAACTTTAAGTGAAGGGTAGCTCCAATGCAGTCAAGAAAAGTTCTGAATGGGACACAGACCTCAAGAAAACTACTGCCTCAAAGAAACATAAGATTTCCTCAAGCTATTAAGGATTTTCTGCCCCTGCATTAAGGATTTTTTGCCCCTGCATTAGATTTAGCAATAAGGAGGGGAAGGAACTAAGGTAAAAAGGCTTCTTAGTCTCTTCCTCTAGTCATTAATTTTTAATTTTAAAAAATGAGCCAAGTAAGGAATCATGGTAAGTTCCTGTTGAGTTCACCACATAAACTGAATAGACAAATTCTCCCAGAATTATTCATATTTCCCCTAGAAATAGTGTCTTCTTATCAAATGGAAGAAAGTATACTCTAGAATTTGTATGGGAAATACAATCTGCTATACTTCTACCAGGGAAATCGTAAGCCAGCAACGTAGAAAAGCAATGTTTCTATGCATATTTTCTACTTTATTAGAAATAAAAATATTTCTCAAGATTATCTTTGTATCTCTTCACTGTTGAGTACATGGAACCTCATCAGATTACAGGTTTGATCATGCAAATAGCAAGGCTTCATTAAGAGGGCAACACAAAGAACAGGAAGAAAGCAAGTCTGCCAGGGCACACAATATACAACACTTAAATCAGACTAATATTGGCCCTTTAAAAAGAGCTGTGAAGCAAGGATTGAATATAATCTATTAAAACAGACCTTTTCTTTAATCTAGAAAACATGAATCAAAAGAGCTTAGCTGAATTAACTCTAATTCATCTCTCTCCAGTACCTGCTTTCAAGCACACCTAAAACTCAAAAATAGAGATCTGATCTGTCATACATGTGAATTATATATTTATCAACTCTCCACACACTCCAATGAACACCACACCAAAGGAAATGACTGTTCTGTTCTCAACAGTCATAACATCAAACACTGATAAACCCATTCTTGGGGCTGGACACAGAAAACGCGTGGGCTGGTTCATCACTCACATCGACAGTATGGGGGATCAAACATCTAGAAGGGACCAGATTCCCAAAACTGACTGATGCACTGGGGTGGAATCATCACTATACCTTACAAGAAGTCCCTATTTCTTCCCGATGGTGGTCCCCTGGGGAAATGTGCCCTGGTAGACTTTCTGAGAGCCTCTCCCCAGCCCCCAGATTTTAGCACCTGCCCTCTGAACAAATACAGGGCAAGCTGGTGGCCTGAGTCTGACTCCACTCCTGCCTTCTTCAGCAGGATCAGTCCACACCCCTCCTTCACAGTCAAACGCCAGCCAATAAACAAAAACAGGATGAAACCAGAGGACTGGCCTATGATTCTGTGACTGGCTTGAAAAAAGAAGAAACTAAAACAAGGGCAAGGAATTAAAATCTGGATAGGGATGAAATTGGACTCCCAACCTCCTCTCACCAGGAAGAACTGGGAATAGTTAAACAAGAGGCAACCAGCTCTCCACTGAGCATGCCTGCTGGTCTACCCTAGTGATTGCCCCAAATTAAATAGGCCACGTTGAATTTGAGAAATAAAAAGCTAGCGTGACGAGCCCCTTCCACAGAGCAGCCACAGAATGAGTGCCATAAAGGCCCGACTGCCCAGCTGGTAGAGGAAATGAGTCCCGGCCACCCCCCCTACACACTTGTATGTCCTTCACACATCAGAGGTCCGAATGTTCTCATCATCCAGGTTGAAAATAAACGGTTTCTCCTTGGGGTGCTGAGGCTCTGATCTGTGCCTTATCCAGGAGCTGGACAGCACCCCAGCAGTGTTGCTCTCCCCAAGTCGAAGTGTGAACAAAGAGTCCTCAGGAGTCTCTTCAGCTGGAAGCAGCTTTTCCCCAGCTGCCGGGACAGGTGTCCAGGGTTGCCAGGAGGAGGCCACAGAAGGAGCTTTGCAGAGGGCTTTTTTCTCTTCCACAGGTGGCCGCCCTCTGTACAAGATGGACTGGGGGCCCCCTGAGAGACTGGAGCTTCCAGAGCGAGTCAAAGAAATGGATCTAGAAAAGGGTATTTCCTACAAAAAGGAAAAAAAAAAGGATAGTAAGGGCTTTCCCAACAATCCCAGAGCCCCAGGAAGAGTCTCCACTCAGGAGTACCACCTCATGGGTCCAGACACACTTGTGTACAGAAATCAAATACATTCCACGGAATTCACTCCAGACACATCCAGGTCTGCCTGGCACAGAGACGTGTAGGACACATCAGAAACCCTATTTTTCTATCCAGTCCAACCTCACCTCCTCCAACAACCAAAACTAAAAATTTGTAGCCAAGTCAGTAGAAAGAGGAAAACAAATACGACTGCCTGGGATTTAGCTGGAAGAAGGGACCAGGTTGCCTACATCACGAAATAAAACCTGCTCACTCAAAAAGAATTAATATCCAAGTGACAGTCACTGGAACAGAAAGGAAGTGACTTACTCTGGGGTGGCACTTGAGGGCCTGGACAGCTGCCCTGATCTCCTTAATCCAGCTGTGCATGTCTTCTGGGCTGTCCGCCTGCAAAACACCACAGCCCTTACAGAAAAACTGTTGGCACTCTGGTTTCAGCTTTCAAGTCTCTGACTCAATTTGAAGTTCATAAAGTCACCCCATTAGAGCTGAAAGGAATCTCAGACATCATCTCGTCCAAAGGCTTTCAGACTTTTGAGTATGTTTTTTTCCTCCAAAATTTTATTTGACACCAAGAAATAAAACAAGTCAAAGTGCTCCACAGTTTGCTCTGCAGGAGAGAAGAAGTCACAAGGAAGGGAGAGTGGAGACCCATCAGCTGCTGAAGCCCTTCACCCCCTAACAAAAACAGTCATCGACCTGCTCTAGCCTCCAGGGTCACAGGAAGCCAAGCTCCGCAGCAATGGCTGGCCTTGATTCCAGTTGTTCTCACTCCCATTCCATCTTTCTGCTACAGCAGTATGAACCGGAATAATCACATTTTGAATTCCAGTCCCCTAAAGCCAAATTCTCTACATATATCTCCAAATATTGACTATCCCCAGACAGGGCTTCTCTCAAAGCACAAGCTACCCAGGTCTGCTTGACTCTCCATCCAGGCTTAACAACCGTGGACACTGCTGAACCATTTAAAAGGATCACGGGTGAACTGGTGGTGGGTTACCCAAGGGGAATACAAAATGTAAAAGACATAAATAACAATAAAAATGTTAAAAAGTATTCACCCCACTAAATGCCTATCGACACCACAAGGGGGCAGCAGCAGCTCTTCAAAGAGAGGAGGAATTGAGGCCCATCTACCACAGTACCCTCAGAATGCTCAGTGCTTTCCAACTTTACAGGGGTGAGTTCAAGTGAACCTAGCAAGTATTTACTGAGACCCTAGAGTGTTACACTGGGCATCACGGTCTGCGCACCGATGGAACCAAGGCTGAATCCTTGACCTTCAGAAATTTGTATTTGTTAGCTTCTCAGTCCCCCTGCACCTTCCTCTACTAGTCACACCCCAAATCATAAGCGTACATTTGTGTCTGTGCACACATACAAATATCACACCCACCCACAAAATTCTCATACTCCTCACTTTCTCTATCCCCAAAATGATTACTTCTCTTTGCTTTATAACAAGATAAACATGACCAGTTTGGTTTTTTTTGAATCCTCAACCTTGCACCCCTACCCTTCTCTGTCACCCCGAAGAAACCCTGTATGGTTAGATGTGTGTAAGAGACACATTCAAGGAATATGGTTTCATACTCCATTGGTGCGCCAGGTCAGAAAGTGGCCACTCTCACACCACAGCTGCAAGTGCACCCCTCTCCCTGCACTTTTCTCAGTTACCTGATAACCTGGTGGTTTCCCAAGAAAAAGACAAACCCATCCCTAGTCCAACAAGACATCTAAAAATTAAGAAAAACACAGAAGGAAAAAAAAAGCCATCTAGATGATATTTCACTAGCATCAAGGTTAGCTCGTTTCACAAGTAAAGCTATTGGGAGAGTTCAATCAGCTCTTGTTGAGGGAAAGCAGTTTGAACGGTACCTGCTACACAGAAAGAGCTTCCTAAGTTGCTGCTATTGCAGCTGCCTTTATTATATGATACATACATGATATGAGGGACACAGATGAAGCCTTCAATCCCACTATCATATTGTGACTATGTTTACTCTCTTCTCCCTGAGACTTTTTTCCTTTCCTTGTACTCCAACTAGATAATTCCTACCTAAAGGATCTAATTGTCAGAATCAAATAAGATACCACATTAGGGGGCTATTTTTAATTTGAATGCTACGAGACAATAAAATTGTCCATTAGTTTAAAAGCATTTCTTAAAAGCATTAGTTTAAAAGATTTTCTTTCTAGGGAAACAGAAGATGCTGTGGTAAGGGAAAATGCTAAAAGGTAGAAGAAGAGATGGGATGGTAGCCGAGAGAGATGAATCTCCCACAATACAAAGTAGATCAGGATTTTCATTAAACAGATTGCAAGTTCTCCCAATAGTGCATAATCAGCTTCTGGGTGTGAAGATACTTCTACTCTTTCACCGCCATTGCCAGTCCTTACCCTGTAAGGCACAGGAAACCTATCTGATGTCCTCAGAGACCTCACCAACAGACTCTCATCCTTTTCTAGGAACCACCACACGAGCCCAGATGTCTTCACCTTAACATCTGTCTAGCAAGAAGTCATGGGATCAGAGAAAACTATGAATCACCTGATTTAGCACCTGGGGCCTCAAGGACAAAAATCAAAATCCTCTAAAACATGTTAAGATCATTTCTGGTTAAGATCATTTTCTCTATCTTTCTGCATAAAGCTTTTTTCACACTTAGGATTCCACAAATCCCAGGGAATTTACTAAAGACTACATTCTCAGGCCTCCCTGGAGCTGTCAGCAGCACACGATGCGAGTTCGATGCCCAGCCGGGGAGAATCCCACATGGTGCGGCAGACCTCTCCTGCTTCGCCCGCTGCTCCCCTCAGCAGTGTATTTCTTATCTGCCTGTTCTGCTCCCCACTCTGTCTCTGATGAACCCTCTCGCCGCCCCACACCTCTGGCCTGTAGCCCAGCTTGTATGTATAAATAAACAAATCTTTAAAAAAAAAAAAAACTACATTTTCTACTAAGACTCTTGTTACATGTGGTCAGAGATTCTTTCTTACATATATGTGTGTACACGCACACATAATATATATATATATATATTTTACATGTACCCTTGCTAGAATTAAATGCAATTTAAAAAATCTTTGCTAATGTAATAAGCAAATGCTTAAAACATTTAGAAATTAATAGAGATGAAGTTTGTTTGCTGATTATATATCTACCTTAATTCTCTAATTTCCTTAATTCTCTAATTTTTTCTGTGAGATAACCTGGGTAGTTAACCCAGCAATGAAGATAATAACAACAACAACATTAGGAAACATCATTTTAATGTTTAATAGATGTTATTTTAAAATATTATTCACATAGAAAAACAGATAGCATAACTGATCCTGCATGAAAAGAAATAGAGTACTACTTTATTGAAATCACAATTACAGTCTCTTTCAGTAGTTTTAAGAATGGAGATCCAATGGCAACAAAAATTCAGTGAAACTTCAAAAATTGCACGCAAAAAATTATAGTGTATGTATGTATCTCTCTTTTATGGGAAGCCTATGCTTAACTTTCACCAAAAACTCATAACTATTTTATATTATGAGCCAGAGGGGAACACAGAGTTGATGTCTGCCCACCCACACACTGAGAGACTAGACAGTACTTAAACCTCAGTAGAACAAAAAAGGGTGCCAAGTTCATACCTTCATCTCTTCCTAGTGTGTTCAATTGTGTGCATTTTTTTCTGGTGATTGGTTCAAAAGAAAAAGTAGGATTTCTGACATTGAGGGCAGTTTTTGAGATGAGAGGAACAAAGGTTATCAAAATAAGTCACTCTAGTCTGTGGTTTTGTTATAGTCCAAGAGCTTTTATTGAGTATCTACTATGAACACAGTATTATAACAGATGGAATGGTTTGAAATAATGAGTTCTAGAGGATATCACCGACAGGCTTCCAATATCTACCTCTGGTTATTTCCATTGTGGCTAACCAAAATGTTTAGGCAGCACTGATGCCTGCCTTTCCCAACAGTTGATCACCCCTGCCCCTTCCCCAGAAGCAAACCCTTCTTTAAACACAGTCCTGCCACGTGTGATTGCATAGATTTTATACTACATAGTTCTAGGTGATACCATTCACCTTGTCATCTAAATTAAAAGTCAGCATTCAAAGATCTAAACCATCACTCTGCAATTCACTTGTGAGTCCTCTTATTGCTACTCTTACCCAGACATAGACCCCTAGTCCTGACAGTTGGGTTTATGTCAAGTTGCCAAAATCAGCCTGTACTACATTTCTCATTTCAAATAATCAATTTTTCTCTTGATAGGCTTCCTAATACCTGATCCTCTATGACTGGAAAATGGGGAAATGGAGAACTACCAAAGAGTGAAATCTCATTTTGAACCCTTGCCCAGAACTGAGAACCTTCTACCTGCTGATGAGCTTGCTGACATCACAAGCTCAAGGACCGAATTTCTGCCAGACCCTGGATCTCTGCCACACCAAGTTACACCAAGGTGGGCTTCCCCAGTTTAGAACTGGCCTCTCCCGGGTGTCTGTGGCTACACCCTCTACATCATGGGTTCCGCCCAAGGCTGCTTTTAAACAAAATGAGCACGTCTTGCTCTGACACCTGGTGCCTCTCAGTCAGTTCCATAATTCATTAACTTTATAATCTCCCACAAATAACTAACCATCAGATATTGTCTCCTCATGTGTAAAATGGAGACAACCTCAGAGACTGCTGAAGAGCTCAGCACTGTTCCTAGGACATCTGAGTATCCACTGTGTGATAAGCTTTTATTAACAGAAAAGACTATTATGGTGTGACAAATCACAGGGTACAAATTATACATAAAAGTGACATAAAAGGTAAATGTTATTTAGAACGTAAACAAACAATACTTAAGAACAAATGACTGACAAACTGTTAATCAAATAAACTCACTTAGATCTATGGCAGATTCTTTCTCAAAAATGAATGAAATGAGCCTGCTATATCAAGGAAAATCATGAAAGCCCCCTTTTTTTTTTGCAATGATAAAATTTTCAACTTTCAAGGCAAATACATGAACTCAGAAAAATTCTATCTACCTCTATGTGTTGGACAGTTTTTTCATACTTAAAAACCCTATTGATGATCCTGATACAGAAAATCACTAACAAATGTGATTTTCTGATGTTATGTAATAAAATGTGTCACTATTTGGAAAACTGGCATACCTTCTAAATGACCAATGCATGCTGTTACAAAATCATGCATGGGCAAATGAACAAATTAACAATAGCAAATGGGTTTTAAAGTTAGAGTATGAAAGTTTATTGATATTGGCTTCAGATTCCACATTCACCTAAATATTAAGAAACTACCATTTGTCAAGTTTGGGTATAGAAACAAATAAAGAGTATCTGCAATTACCTGAAGAAATATTAAAATGTGATTTTTTTTTTCCAAATCTGCATCTGCAAGGTCAGAGTTCCATCATATCCTTCAATCCAAACAACTGCAGGTGGGATCCAGAAGCAGCTATGAGAACCCCAATGACTGCTATTAAACTAATCATTAAAGAGATGGGCAAAAACATAAAAATGGTAGTACTCTTGTTGCTTTATTTTAGAAATCCTGTTATTTTTCATAAAATGTTACTGTGTTAACATAAATGGGTTTATAGTTGCCATTTTAAAATGAATTAATGCATATGTTTAATGATTTTTAATCCAACTTCTTCTCTAACTTTCCATTCTCTTTGAATTAGGTACTATAAATGGATTTGTTTGCTTGCTCATTTATTTATTCAGGGTGATGTCAATGTTCTTTTATTCCAGAACTATGGGAGCAGAAAGCAAAAGAGGACAAAAGCAATGACAAATGTGCACATATTCATGCAGATGATGCCATGTCTTCTGAATATCTTTTGTTGTTGAGCTTTGAATTTCCCAGATCACTAGCTCCAGTCCAAAGCTCTGTTCTAAACTCAACCAACCTAACAGTTCACTTGACAAGTGCTTGCTTAGTTGCACCAATACGTCATGCACTAAAAATCTGATGGCCTTCACGTTAAGTTACATGGATATTCCACAGACACTGTAAAACAAGGAACCACCTATGATAAGCTTGTCTTTCATGGGAGACCAGTCTTTCTTCCATGTTCACATCACAGTGATTTCTCACCCAGCCACTCTGAGTGAGGCCTACACCAAACATCTGGTCATAATCCCTGCCTCTCCTTGGTCCCTTCACGCCACATCCAACCAATTCTTTTTTTAAAGATTTATTTTTTTTATTTTTTATACATACAAGCTGGGGTACAGGCCAGAGGCGTGGGGCGGCGAGAGGGTTCACCAGGAACAGAGTGGGAAGCAGCACAGGCAGATCAGAAACACACTGCTGAGGGGAGCAGCGGGCGAGGCAGGAGAGGTCTGCCACGCCATGTGGGATTCTCCCCGGCCGGGCGTCGAACTCGCGTCGCCGCT
>PVIJ01016134.1:0-33939 GCA_004024925.1 Scalopus aquaticus
CGGAGGGAGGGAAGGGAAAGGGCACAAAATGGAATAGAAAAGAACACAAAGGACCATGGAGATGGATCACGGGTGAATTGGTGGTGGGCTACCCAAGGGGAATACAAAATGTAAAAGACATAAATAACAATAAAAATATATATTATAAAAAAAAAGTTATTTGAGTATTTAAAACCCTGGTTATTTGAGTATTCAAAAATAAAAGAAGTGCTGGAAGGACAAGATGCTTATCGAGTTCTTCAAAAGCCACAGTTGAAATGAACAAACTGTTGTGGGTGCTTTTAGTATGTGAATGTTACAAAGTTCTATGCTCATTTCCGTCATCAGAAAGAGATAAAAATCCCTTTTAAAATCATTGAATCAACACAGATATGATCTCTACAGACTTTTCTCATTTCTGTCATTTCTGCTTCTGAAGATTCAAACTTTTATTCATTCAAAAATATTTATTGATCTTCTCCCATGTGCCAGACACTGATCTGGTGCTTGGAATACATCAGTGAACAAAACAAAAATCTTGTCTGTGTAGTGATGACATTCTGGATGGAAGACAGAATAGAAGCTATAAACACAGTAAGTATATAATTTCAATAGACATTAGAAGAGGTACATGCTATGGAAGAAAGTAAATATTAGATCAGGGCAAGAGGAGCAGAAGTGCTGGGTGTGGAGAGGGAAGGTAAGTGCTATTTAAGTAAATAGCAGGGTAGGTCCTATACAGGTGAGAACTGAGCAAATGTGTGAAGGAGGTGAGAGTGGGTCACGTGGCTATCTGGGAAAAAGCATTTCAGGTCGAGGGAACAAACATGTGGGAGCTTGAGGAACAGCAGAGAGACCAGGAAGGCTGGAGTAGAATGAATGAAGGTAAAATCTGCAGGAGTTGAAGTCAGAGAGGTAATGGGGGCACAGGTAATCTGTGTTGTGTTGGCCTCTATGGGGACCTGTATTGATTCTGAAAGAAATAGAACACCACTGTGAGGATTTCAAGCAGAAGAGTTCATGATCTGAAATTTTCTTTTAAGTATTTCTCTGAATTCTTGAGATTAGGCTATAGTAAAAGCAAGAGGCAAGGATAGAAACATGGAGACTTGTTAGGAAGTGATTGCAGAAATCTAAGAGTGGAAATGGCGAAAAGCGGTTATATTCCAGGTATAGTTAGAAGGAGGAGCTGACAAGATTTAGATATAAGAGGAAAAGAGGAGTCAAGATTTTGACCTAAGCTAATTCTGGATAGAGTTGCCACCAACTGAGATGGTGTAGACTGTGGGTGGAGCAGACTTTAAACAGAAGAATGGGCGTTCGGGTTTGGACTTGTTAAGTTTGAAACATCCAGTGGGAAGTTGCATAAAGGTCTAGAGTTTAGGAGAGAAGTCTGAGCTGGATATACACATTTGCCAGCATATAGATGATATTTAAAGACATGAAACTAGGTGAGATCACTAAGGGACTGAGGAAAGAAGAGAAGAGGCCCAAGGAAAAAGCCCTGGGGTCCTCAGAGATCATGAAATCAGGGAGAAGAGGAGGGACCAGCAAAGGAGACTGAGAAGGAATGCCCAGAGTGGAGCAAGAAAACCAATAAAGGGTATGTTCTGGAAGCCAAATAAAGAAACTGTCTCAGAGAAGAGATCTGTCAGCTGTGTCACATGTATGACACATACCTGAGCTATAGGGCACACACTCATCCACGGACATAGAAAAGCGTAGGTGATTGGTATCCTTGGAAAGAACAGTTTCAATGGAGTTTTCATGAGAGAAACACCAGTTTGGGGTGAGCTTAAGGGGTGATAAGAAGAGAGAAAATATAGATATTAAATATAGAAAACACCTTAGAGAAATTTTTTTCTAAAGGAGAAGAAAAGACATGAGGGTTTTCTTCATGCAAAATGGAATGAAAGCCTAAATCTGGCACTGCTTACTTGGCCCCCTGAAAATGCAGAGCCCCATTGAAAAGAGACCCTGGCAGCAGTGAAGAAGGCACAATGAAGGGGCAGCCTCCCTTTGGCAAATCCCACTTTGGCCAGGCCAGGGACCTTTGGACCATTCCATGTTTCTTTCTGGGCACTGGCATTGTGTTAATAGGTTCTTATTCTTTTTTTACTACCTTATTACTTGAAATGATAATATAACCTGTACATTTGTTGCTTCAAGGCTATGATACACTTTCCTAGTGAGTAAAAAATAAATAAGATTTGAATAAGAAATCTTATTCAATCCCCCCAATAAAAATGCAAGGAGGAATCAGACCAATATTTGAATCTCAGCCCCTTGACTTGCTAGCTAGGTGACTCTGGACCAATCATTAACCTTCTGAGACTTTGGTTCCCTTACGGGTAAGATAAACTAAAATCATTTTTCTCCATGAGTGAGGATCAAATGAGTTAATCAGGCAAGACCACTTGGTAACCAGTAAATTCTCAACAGTTGGTGTCTAGAGCTCACTAATCGGATGAAGAGGGTAGGATGAGGAGGCCTTATGGACAGACCCAGGAGAGGAGGAGCTGCAGGAAGTGTGCAGAGGGCAGCAGGCACATCTCCTGTACCTTGAGAACTCCCAGGAACTGCTACCTCAGCCCCAGTGCTGCCCCTAACACTCCATCTTGAGAAGTCTCTGCAGAACCAAAAATACTCTGTGAAAATAATCTATCCCCTTGACACCATCCTACCACAAGGACACACACACAAACTTGCATAAACTCATACATGCACAAATACTAATCTAACTTAAGAACAATCAAGAATCTAGGAGATAGGGCAATTCTAGAACTCTGTTTTCCCTGAACCAGAGCATGATCAGAGGTATTCTGAGACCTGTTCTCAGGGGAATTATTTCTGAGAATACTGACAAAATGTTCAGAACAACCAGGGTAGGAAGTAGGACAGTGAAAGCAGTAGTTAGATAAAGGGTCCAAGGCCTAATTAATTGATTTGATTAGAGCTTCTTTTGTATATTGATTCCTACCCTCTTCCAGGTCAGCAGCTCTTTGTAGGTGATTCCAAAATGACGAACATACAACAAAGGCTCAGCAGGTGAAAAGAGCTAAGCTGATCTCTGTCAATACTGCTCCCTACAATATTTCCATCCTTGGTTTTAGGGGGGCTGCTTCTTTTTAGGATTCTCTTCACTACTTTGTTGACAACAGCACCTAAAAGACTTATGAAGCAAATCCCAAATTTAGTACAAATTGACAGATGAATGAATATAGCATGGGCTTTGGCATTCCACAGAACTGGAGCTCTGCCTGATACCAGCCACCATGCCTAATGTCCAAGAACCTATGCTTGCTTATCTGTGAAATGGGTGTTAATAAGGCCTACTTGTCTGGGTATTTGCCAGGATCAAAGTAGAAGTCCCTACACTGTGCATGATACACAGAAGTCACTCAACATGTGTTAGAGCATTATCACTAAGTAAAAGGGGAAATGATTTTGTTAATGTGGGTTTTTTTTAACATTGAGGTTTTTATGGATCTTAAATGCAGGAAAACCATTCTAATAAACCAATCATTTACGTGAGCTGTGATCACGCCATCCACAACGAATTCCTGTGGAATGTTAAATGTGATCAATCTGAAACCCTCAGCAATGCCTCTGGGCCTGACCTTCAAGTTCAGTATCACTATGGCAAAGAAGTGGAGGAAGGGAGTAAAGGTCTCTTTCTCTTTTTTCCCCTTTAGTCTGCCCCTTCTCTTGCTCACTCTTCAGTTCCCAGGGAGCAAAGGCTTTTGGGAAGCAGGAAGTCACAAAATGCCTGTGAGAAAATCCCCAGATGAAGATCAGCAATAAATCTCTCCAGGCCACAGTTCGGTCAGAGGAGGGAATTCCCCACCAGTCCTCAAAAACAGTCCCTCAAGAAAGCTAAGAGAAGGTTAATTTGGGAAATCCCCTCAGAGGTAACAGAACAGAAACGGAAATCTGCTAAGAGAAATCTGAAGGAGTAAACCAATTAGTGGCTGCCTGGGGAGCTTTCTGTGTAAAGTCACACCGCTGCTCCTGCCCCGCAGCCCCCTTTTCATACTGATCCTAACCCTTAAGAGCCTCAGTTGCCAGAACCACTTGACACCCACTCTTCCCAGGCTCCCAACCCAGAGGAATTAATGCTGAAACTCCCAGCTTTTGATGGGAGCAGCAGCTAAGCCAGATTCACTTCCTCTAAGGACCTCTGGTAAACCCTCTGTGTACCTCCCCTCCCCCTCACCATGGTAAAATAAAGTCACAGTACCATACTGTGAATTTCCTTCACAGGCGTGCTGTAACAAACCGGACAGGTTTTACTGGGTTCTAATCTGAATATGACCTTGAGGTCACATTTCTGAGCTGCTGCTAAGCTCCAAGAGGGCGGGAAGAATCCTTCCCACAGAGAAGAAGAAAAAAAAATCACATAAACTTTGTCCTGCGAAGGGCTTAGAATGGAATATCCACCAATGAGTGGTAGCAGAGAAAGTGTACAAACACTGCTGGGTAGGGGGAGGGGAGTGGAAGAGGCGGGAAGGGCTTGAAAATCTCGACCCACTGATCTCTACATGTATTTGAGGCCCAGGTCAACCAGCTGTCCACAAATCATTCCCATTCCCACAGACCTACTATTGGGTGTGGTTTTGATCTGTAGCTTAAAATGGACATTTCAGGAAGATGATAAAAATGAGATTTTAGTGGAAGAGAGGAAAGTAGACACCTTTATGATAGTTGAAGTTTCTTTTACTATATACTTACTCAAAATAAGTATCAAATTATGGGAAGGAGTTTATCATTATTATTACTATCATTATTATTATTGAACTGAATTGAACTGAGGAGTTTTTAAAAGAGTAAATATTCTGGGTTTAAAAATCCTATAAAATACTAGAGTATATGCCCTTTTATGTAGTTAGGATCTACCATTGTATGATTCACTATGATAGATTCCACTATAAATATTTTTTAACTCAGAAAACAACCCTGCCAAAACTCACTTTTCTGTTACCTTTAAATAACATGGTTCTTTAATTCATACGGCTT
The DNA here is from genome assembly GCA_004024925.1 of Scalopus aquaticus. Classification (NCBI taxonomy): domain Eukaryota; kingdom Metazoa; phylum Chordata; class Mammalia; order Eulipotyphla; family Talpidae; genus Scalopus; species Scalopus aquaticus. Next base: position 4,996 of record PVIJ01016134.1, read on the forward strand.
TTTAATGATTCTCTTTCCAAATATCATAAAGATTTTCAGTTACCTACTTTTCCCCATGCTTGGGATGACTTCTTACTGGGTTTGCATGCTTCCAAGCACTTAAAATAGTATTTAAATTCATTCTGTATACACAAATAGTAATTATAATAGCATTTAAATGACTGTAAAATTATCCTATGACCCCAAATTCTAGACAAATCATCAGCATACTCTCAAGCAGTATTATTCCATTTTTCATGTGGGACCCTGGGATAAATCCAATTCTCAATTCCTAACAAGACCAAGGAATATTTCTGATTTCAGGGGAAATTTTTGATCTGCTCTCAGCTCTACTGTAGTTATGAATGTGAAACCAGTTAAATGATGATACATGTCAGCAAAAAACAATCCTAAATGCAGGTACGGCCGAAACAGATTTGAACATGGGTCTGAGAGCAATAAATAAACTAATAAAAAGGAAAGCATGGAGCAGATTTGAAGGAAGTAAGCTGTTTGCCTTTGCCCTGGAAAGTTTATAGTGTTTTAAACAATTGTAAACATTTCAGTATACATGGATACCGTTTCCATAGCAGCATAGCAACAGTTAGAGTTTCTCCAAACATATCCAAAAGGAAACTAAAAATAGTTTGTCTTCAATATCAAAATACTTACATATACATATTCAAACAACAGTATGCAAGATCTTGTAATTAGAAATTCTGCAGACACCAACCTTTCACGATAGCATGTCACAGGTATCTTGAAAAACCATTGAGTTCAGTACCTTAAGAAATGCTGTAGAGACCAGAGAATCCAAGAGAGGGAAAGGTGGATGCCACCTTGTATTCTAAGATCGGATACTTGAGTCCCATATGCCTCCAATCAAAGCTTTGTCTATTCTATCTTTTCCTTATCCTGAACAGTCACCTGTGTCCTATTTTACCTTTAGTTCCCACCATAATTGGAGTTGAGTGCATGATATGTACTATTGTCTCCATTTATTGCCATATCCTCTCATTTTCTTAAATTTCTGGCTAATTTATTTCTTCTCCAGATAAAGATTGAACCTTACATTTTTAAGTATAATGTAAAACCAAATGTCAGACTTTCTTAATGAACTATTATTTAAATTGATGCACGGTGACAGAAATAGTAATTCCAAAATGAAGATGGAGTGTCAGTACAGTTTTTGGAACTCCACTGTTTGTACTTTTTATTTATAACCAAGAATTACAAGTATTTCAAAAACATCTAGTAGAAAATTTTACGGGGTATATATAATTTGTCACCCAAACTGGGACACTTTTGAGAGGGGAGGGAATACTATTTATAATTACACTGGAAAAATGGGTGTAAACGAAATTGTGCTAGATCAGCCCAGATGAATGGTCATACAGGGTTACATCCAAGAGTATAAGCATCTTGAAGGCAGGGAAGATTTTTTTTTTATATGTATCTTCAGCAACTGTTACAGTGCTTTACACCTAGAAATAATTCAATAAATACTTGTTAAGTGAATTTTATAATTGGATTATGTTTTTTTTATAGGTTTTTTTTAAAGATTTATTTATTTATACATACAAGCTCGGGTACAGGCCAGAGGCATGGGGGGGCTAGAGGGCCCACCAGACACAGAGTGGGGAGCAGAACAGGCAGATCAGAAATATGCTGCTGAGAGGAACAGCGGGCGAGGCAGGAGAGGTCTGCCCCACCATGTGGGATTCTCCCCGGCCAGGCGTTGAACTCGCATCTCGCACTGCTGACAGCTCCACAGCGCAGGGTTCAACCACTGCGCCACCAGGGAGGCCCTGTATTATGTTTTTGTGAATCTTTTAAAAGTAATTTTATACATACTACCACCCATGTTTCATTTTTAAGTTCCACAGTCCATCTGTTAGGGTTAAATAAAACCCCACGTAGCTCAACAGGGTAAATCTTACTTCTTCATCATCTGTCTTCTCCTTGAAAGTAAAGGTGATAAAAATGGAAAAGTAAAAATATCCATGAGTCAGTAAAAAAAAATAATTCTAGGGCCTCCCTTTTGGCGCAACAGGTTAAGCGCAGCACTATGAAGCTCTCCAGAGCCACTGCAGCATGGATTCGATACCTGGCCAGGGAGATTCCCACATGGCGCAGCAGACCTCTCCTGCCTCGCCCGCTGCTCCCCTCAGCAGTGTATTTCAGTTGATCTGCCTGTTCTGCTCCCCACTCTGTCTCTGGTGAATCCCCTCAACACCCCACACCGCTGGCCTATACCCCAGCTTGTATGTGTAAATAAATAAATCTTAAAAAAATAATAATAATTCTATCAGTCTGCATTGATTTATGAGAACACTAAAAAAGGGTTACAGTATGAATTTCAATAAGAAGCAATTTCATAATGTCTGTGATGATTATTATCCTGACTTCATTTTCTTTTCCAGGAAGAATGTTGGCCCCTGAGGAGAAATGCAGGAAAGTATTAAAAGAGTATACCCTGACTAAGAAGAGCACTATCTGTCTTGCACGATGAAGGATTAAGGAGCTTACTAGTCATTGGTGAACTCCCAGGAGTGAAGGTAAGAGCCTCTTCACTATCTGCGAGGCTTTCCCAGGAGCATAGGGAATGCTGTATGCAAGTCACTTTCCTACTTGATGGACTAGCAGTTCTTGGTTTATAAGTAGCATCAAAGAATTGCTGCAGAAAGTTACCATTACCTTCAAGAGAAGCACTTAGCCATCCTCCTATGAAAAGCACTATAAATCTTCCTGCGCCTTCATGGAGAGACAGCAGAGCTTTGGGGGTGATGCTGCCTGTTGATAGGATCTCAGGATCTTAGACTCTGCAGTCTTGCTATTTGTTTGGGTTTACAAGCCAGATTACCCTACAGGATGTTGCCTAAACTTTCCGAGTCCTGTTTTTTTTAATTCTTTCAAAGGATGAAAACAGTAATCTTACCTCTTTAAAGAGTTGTTTGTGAGGGCCAAATGATATTCATGTAAAATACACAGAGCATAAATGTGAGCTCTTATTCTTATCCAGCTCTGTATTTCTTGGGGCATTTGGCAAGAAAACAAATGGAAAAAAATTATTAAAAATAAAAATTATGCTTACATGTTTCTAATTCAAATCAACCCAAATATGTGTACCTAATGCCAGAAGGAATCTGTTAGGCCTAGGCCACTTGCAGTCTAGATTCACATCCTATTCTCCTCTCCCTCCCCAAAATTCAATTGTTTGTTACTCAAACCAAAAGGAGACTTTGCATTTATTTTTTTATTATTTTTTAAAATATTTTATTCATTTATGCATACAAGCTGGGGTGTAGGCCAGAGATGTGGGATGGCGAGAGGGTTCACCAGAGACAGAATGGGGAGCAGAACAGGCAGATCGACGGAGATACACTGCTGAGGGGAGCAGCAGGCGAGGCAGGAGAAGTCTGCCGCACCATGTGGGAATCTCCCCGTCCGGGCGTCGAACTCGTGTCGCCACTGCCAACAGCTCCACAGCACAGCTCTTAACCGCTGTGCCACCAGGGAGGCCCGACTTTGCATTTTTAAATTATTTTTAATCATTAATTTCTATCAAACTCAAGCCACATTGCATGCTGGGCTGTCAATTTCAGGAAAAGCTGAAAGCCTGCACCAAACAAATGTTATCTGTCCTCTAATATCTAATTTAGAGTCTAGGAAAGCACCAGAGACATGAGTTTCTTCACAGAATTATATAAGCCTTTGTATTTAACAAATTTCTGGTGTCTAAGTGGAGGGGACAGGAATAGTGGGAAATGGGCTCTTTGTAAATATCAAACCATGCTGTTATGTACGGAGAGCATGCCAATTGGTTAAATAGAGCCAAATTCTGTTCAGTTTGATAATTACTGAATTTGACATTCGTAGAGGTTCTTTTTTAATTCTGGAATAAGTAATCCACAAACTCATTAATTTATGAAATGTTTCGACCCTATTGTCTATCTTAATACAATTACCCTATGGACTACATTGTCACAAGACGTCTTTGGGACAGCTCCAGTTATTTAGAAAGAATCAACAACAGGGATGCAATTTATATAACAGCCACCACAGAGTGGTTGGTAACATATATCTGAAGAGGTGTGTGAAGTTATATGTCTAAATCATGCACAGTGATGTAGATCAATGTTACTTTGATAAAAAAATGATAATTTTTTTCAGATAATTATTTATTTTTAAAGATTTTTATTTTATTTTATTTTATTTTTGCATAGAAGAAATGGGGTGCAGGCCAGAGATCCAGGGTGGGGTGAAAGGATTCACCAGAGACAGAGTAGGGAACAGAACAGGAAGATCTACTGAAATACACTGCTAAGGGGAGCAGCAGGCGAGACAGGAGAGGTCTGCTGCGCCATGTGGGTTAGTTCCATGACTGGGGATCAAACTCAGGCCGTCAAAGTGGGCCTTCATGGTGGTAGAACTGAGACTTAACACCTAGGCCACCAGGGAGGCCCTCAAATAATAATTTTAAAATATTTTTTAAAAGTCACCACAGTGTGTTTTGAAAAATAAAATTGAATATTAATCCACCTAATTTAGAACTATTGTTAATGATTCTTAAAAAAGATTGTTACATCCCATAGAGTCTTCTGTCCAACCAGTTCACACAGGCATTCAAAATAAATGAGAGAAAAAGAAAGAGGATTTGAACCTTTATAAGAATACTTGAGGGCAGGAGAATTGGACACACCATTTATCTCTTTATTTTGAAGAATAATAACAACAATTCATTTATCTAACAGTATTACCATTCATTCCTTAGAGACAAAGTCAAAGTTTCTAATGAAAGTTTCATTATTTAATGCATGTAATAAACTATAAAGTTCTAAATAGGACCTAGATTTTCTTGGACTCTTTAGAAACTCTGCCTTCTTCCCATCTGAAATGTTCATATGCTAATGAGTGAAACAAGCATAGTAGAGAGAAAGTATTTGGGATCAGAATTTGAAGAAATAGTTTCTTGTCACAGTTCTGTGACTTACTAGCTTTGAACTTGGGCAGGTCATTTGGCCAGAAAATGTTGAAGAACAGAAAATTCAGTCTGAAAATATCATCCCACAAAGTACTTCTTAATTACAAGTGGAGAAAGATACCTACATAATGGAGAAATCTGACACCGCCCTAACCTAATGATCAAACTTAACATCATCAATAATGAACCAACTGCCATTAGGTGACTCCATCCCAAGCCTCTGGCAGACATCATTAATGGTTCTCAGCAGTTTCCCTTGAAATAAGGCACAGTCTCAGAATCTTTCCCAAGACTGATGGCATCATCCTGAAGGAGTCTGAGACTCTCAACAGGCACAGATGCAATGTCCCACCTTGTTTACAAGTAATGAGTTTGGCATAAAGTGGTGCCACTCAAGCAGCAGTTGGGAGCCCCAGGATATTTCCCAGGTGGCTCCAAGGTCCTCAGTTTAAGTCAAAAGAAAATAAAGGGGGGAGGGGGCTGTCACAAGTTGGTCAGTGTTGCCAAATGGGATAGTACCTATTTACTATCACAAATTATCTGTAATAATTGAAGTATCACTTTTAAGGGTACTTGGCTGATTAGGGTCACATCCCCATATCCTTCTGAAAGAAATTCTGCTGTGGGAAAAGTGGGCTCTGCACAGTCCTTTAAGTCTTCAAAATTATCCATCAAAATGAATGTTTATTCGTTTGATTACTTCCAATGGTGGCAAGAATATATCCTTTAAGCCTGAATTTGTGCTTAAATATCACCTTTTCCAGGTCACAAACTGGTTTCTTCTTGTTTCTTTGTGTCATTTCTCTGCTCAGCATCTTTTCTGTTCCCTTTACACCACTTATCTTAACTGACAAGTATTTTATTAATTTGTTTGTTAGCATGGGGGTGGAGTGGTTTTGCTTTCTCTTTCCTATTACAACATCAGCTTCAACAGAGCAAGGGTGGTTTCTGCCCTGTGCACTACCAAGTCCTCAGTTTCTAACACATAGCCTGGCATCCAAGGGGCACTCAATGGATATTTTTTTGAATAAATGAATCAATGCATGAATGGGTAAATGAATAATTTTATTTTTTTTAAATACCCCAAGTTATTTGGGGATGTGTCTATGGGGGTTGGGGGGGAAGGAAACAAGTATTCAACATTTTGTGTTATAGCTAAAAATTGAGGTGAAAAACTAAATGTTTAGTCCTCAGTGGTTCATAAACCCTAACTCTTGTGCTAAAGGTTTGTTTGGAGCTAAAACAAAAAGTTCCAAAATACTTTGAACAATGGTGTCTTTGCTGGGTTAAGTATAAGTCCCTCTATATTACTCCTTGAAAGATAACACTAATTTGAACATGTAAGTGGTATCATTTTTTTTAAAATGTTTTATTCATTGCCTCAGAGTCCTACATACCCTAAATATCTTACATAATACATGGAGAGGAATGTTGTCACTACAGCTCTTACTTTAGAAAACTCTCTGGTTGTCAGCCGAAACCCGTGAACAAAGTGTTCTTTCAGAGCCGAGAAGGGCCACAGCTGAATAGCAGATCAGATTAACCAGTGCCACCATAGCTGTAATGACATCCTTAGAAACACGAGAGTCCTCACTGAAAGAACAAAGATCAATATTTAGTTTCTTCTATCCCTACTGGGCAGTCCATCATTTTTATGACCTCCTGTTCTGCCACTTCCCTCACCTCTAATTCCAGTTTGCCCTTCTGGGAAAATAGAAAGGTTGGACTAGAATTGTGATATAAATGGGAAAGCACTTTTAACAAAGGATGTTTGAATCACCATAACTTGTGCTCTATTTACCTCAAGGTTTTATTGTTTTTGCTGTTGTTTTTAATAAATCTTTGCTTCTGTATTTTTCAAATATTTCAATGTGTTCTTTGGCATAATCTAGATGGACTTTACTCCATATTACCTACCTTTCAGGTGAAAGAAAAAAGTAAAAAAGTCACATCCTAATTATTTTATATCTATTTTATTCACTGAAACCACAACTCTAAGCATTGCACGGTTTAACTCTTGACCTCGACCAAAATGAAGACTTTACACACTATCAAGTTTTCAAATCACATAATATACCAACCTTCTAATTTAATTTTTTAATAAAACAAGGAAGAAATTAGGACTGGTTACAGAACACTAAAGTTTAAAATCCCACCAAAATATTTTGGATTTGGAGCTGAAGGTGTAGTACGGGGAGTGTTGCTAGTGGCCAGTACATGTGATATAACCCTTGCACAGTCAGGCGCCAGGCCTGGCCCTGGTCGCCATCCACCTTTCTGATTTAGAATACATCCACTAACGTTGCCAAGAGGCCATCGGGTTTCTGTTAAGAAATAACAAAAGACATTCATCACAGTAAAAAGTGGAAGTTACTGCCGAATGTAATACGTTGAATGAATGCCCATTATTACCTGAACAAGATCACAGCTAAGGGATGACATACCAGAGCCAGTCAGAGTTTTCTAGGAGTGAGGCAGCACATAGCACAGTGGACCGTAAGACTTCCTGTGGCACCTTCCTGTGGTGGATGTGGTGGGAAGCATGGACAATGGCAGAGCTGTTGGTTGCCACCTGTTGCCTTCTCAGCTCAGTCAGACATCACCTTTTTATTCTCCAGTTCATAGATAATCATTATTACATCTTCACTATTTTCCAAAAACGTATCATCTGTAGAAATTCTCTGATCATCATAATGAGATCAATAACAAAACACGCCAGACTTTTTCAACCTACTGGAGCATATTTTCATTTGTTTTTTTGTGACAAAATTCATGAAGCAGGAAGGAGTGGGCAGAGGCAGGGGGCTTTGAGGTTGCAGGAAAATCAGAATATTTGATTTCTTTAAATTACTCCTTCTCAAGAGCCCAGCCTGTTTAGCAGGAAAGAAATAAGACTTCCCTGGCCAAGGTGCCCAGCTATTAGCTGGTGGGCATCTCTGGACAGCTGTATCACTTTGACTCCATCACAGGCTTTCCTTTCAACACCTCCCCAGAGTCCCAAGCCCGCACACTCACCCCCCTGTCCTCATAGGTCCTAGAGCTCCAAAATGACCCCACCACTTTCAATGGAAGAACAGTCTCATCTTGTGCAGAGTCCAGTCACATTATGCATTCCATCTCATAGAAAAATGAGAAGTTGATGAATTTCTTTGTTTCTACTCTGACTGCAGTTTCCTTCTCGCTCTTGCCTGACATTCCATAAAAAAGGAAGGAGAGGGAAAGGCAGGTGGTTCTGGGGAACATAGGAATCTTTGTGAGATCATCTCTTTATTTGAACCTCAATCCACCTCTTCAGTGTCTGCCATGAACTTTCAACCTGCAAGAGTCAGGTAGCTCAGTGGAGCTAGAGGATGGTTCCCTGGCTTGAGGATTTGTTATCCAATTTGCATTTGAAAAGGCAAGTAATGGTTTGCGGTTTCACCAGGTTGTGATTTGTCAATTCATATTTAATAAGACATTTCATTCAGTTAAATTATTTTAAAAACCTGTTTTAGGGTGTTTGTTCACTGTAGTTTTCCACACACTTAATTTTTTCACACACTCATTTTTTTTTCAAATTCAGAATGTGTCAGTTAATACGAGTGCAATGCCAGATGACTCTCAAAATGCCAATGGATTAGCACTATATTGGTCAGAAATAAATTGGTAGCCTTTGGTAGGTTATTCTTCTGTACCAAACAAGCCTCAAATCAACAATCAAAGCTTCTTTTTTGCTCATGCTATTGGCTATATGTTAGCTAAAGTTCTTCTCCACATGTCTTCTTCAACTGGAATGCAGCTGGAATCTAAAGGCTGAAAGAGCAACTTGTACTGGAAACATGGGATTCTCGGGACATAGAAAATAATAAAGGTGGAATCATGGCTCTTGAAGCTTCTGCTAAAATGTGGTCCATGCTGCTTGCACTTATGTTACATTCAGCAAAGCAATTCACATGGCCAAACCCAATATCAATGGACAAGAAGTACACTTTTCCTCCAGGGAGGCTCACCCAAAGACACCTATATCAGCTTAGGCAGCAGAGTTGTGAACAACAATACAATCTACTAAACGATGGAATTTTGTTTCTCACTCATATAACAGTTCAGTACAAATGTTCCTGATTCATAGGCACCTTTCCTTCTTGTAATCATTCTGTTGTGGTTTCACTCTCAGTATTCAACCAACACACTGGTAAGAGAGAGTGGAGAAACTCCACTCACTTCTAAAAAGTATGAGCCTGGAAGAGAACACATAGGCCTTCTGTCACATTTTGTTGATGTCCCCCTAGATATAAGGAATCATGCTGAAAAATGTATCCTCTGCGTGGAAAGTCAACTGTTAGCAACAATTCCACTTGAAGGGTGGAGAAGCATGAATTTTTTGTGATCTTTTAACCATTCATGCCACAAAATTTTCAAAGTCCCTATCCTAGTTATGCTTAGGCTTTATTTCTGGATTTACTTATACTAAATTGGAATGGCTAGAAAAGATTCAGTATCTCATGGCTTGCTGTAATTTTGTTGTTGTCCTTGTCACTGTTATATAGATCTCACTGACTCAAATAACAAGGCAAGTGCCTTAGATAATTGCCATGTTCTTTGCTAAGATAGATGTCTACCCTATATGTCATATTCCAAAGACCAAGCACATGATTTTATTTTTTGGTAGTTCAGAAAAAAAAAACACTGGTAATGATTTTTCCAGGTTGCCTACTAAATTTCCATTTCCAGTTTGGGTACACAACCACTAAGACTGTTGTGTTTGTCTCCAAACTCCTGAATTTGCACATATAATCACTTAGTTGTTTAACCACCCAAGTGAAAAGAGCCATTGGTCTTTTACAAGCACAGATTTGTTACTGGCAAGAGGGATGACACCAAAATTAGGGATGTAAATATATACACTAAAATTGAAAATTGCCTCAATGACTACTTAGAAGTACTTGCTTCTGTAGTGAATTGATGACTTGTTTGTCACCAAATCCCCCAACCAAATATCGCCACTCCCTAACACGAGTATTCTACTTCAGCCTTCCCAAAACCTTCTAACGGAAACCCAGATGCATGGGATATTGGTCAAGAACTCATTTGCAGCCGTAGCCCAGAGCTCCCAGAGGGCTCTGTTTTTGTTTCTTTGATAACAGTCACATTCTGTCTCATGTCTAAGTGGTTTGTATACAGCCCTTCTCTCTCCTCCTAGATAATAAGTTCCTTGAAAGCAAGATCTGTGTCATGTTTATCTTTTTTTTTTTTTAAAGATTTATTTATTTAGTCATACAAGCAGGGGTATAGGCCAGAGGCATGGAGCGGCGAGAGAGCCCACCAGAGACAGAGCGGGGAGCAGAACAGGCAGATCCTCAGAAACACACTGAGGGGAGCAGCGGGCAAGGCAGGAGAGGTCTGTGGCGCCACAAAACCTCCCCAGAGGTGTGTCGAACTCGCGCCGAGGCTCCTGACTGCTCCACAGCACAGCACTCAACCCCATGCATCACCAGGAGGCCCATATTTATCTTTTATTTCCCACAACATTTACCTGGCATATAATAAATGCTTAATTTTTATTTGTCAGTGGGAATTAGGCCAAGTTAAGATTAATCTGGATCTAAGCATGCAACTAAGGCCACATTCAGATGGCACTTCCACTAATTATGCCCCCGGACACCACACTGGATATGCTAGGTTGAGTGCCTCCAGACTGATAATTTCCTTCTCACATGCCCTTCACTTCTGTCTTCCTTGTCACCAAAGATGCCAGTGTCATTGATTCTTGCTTGCGTATCTTCACATGCCAGAAGGGGAACTCAAGAAGGAAAGGGAAACCTTAGCTTCCTTTTTTTCCTTTTTTGGTTTCCATGTTAGTCATATGGTGACCATGGGAAGATGTTTTGGAACTTCGCCAAGAATCCTGAAATTGTAGGAAAGTGCCCCTAAACCTCTGAGCATCCTCTGTGGTCTCCTTATCCTCACACTCAGAAGCCTAAAAGGTCATCCTGTTTCCCTCAATTCTTGAGGAAATTGGAGCCTAAACACAGATACACCTTTCAGACTTTTCTGTTGTGAGACATTACACATCTCAGTGCTATCTGTGACAAAAATCAGAACTCTGATCTTACAACAAAGGAAGCAGAAGGATTATGGGGAGAAGCAACCATGTGATGGAAATAACCATGAGGCAAGAATCAGAGGTTATTGTTTCTCAGCCTTTTGGCTAAGATCAAGTGAAGAATCAGAGGTTCTTGGGTTTGAGCTGGTTTTGGGTTGGGTTTTTTTTTTTTTTTTTTTGTGGTTTCTTGTTTGTTTGTTAGTTTGTTTTTGCCTTTTCATATAAATGACCCTGGACAAATCAGGTCTCTCCTCTGGAACTCACTCTCCAGTGTAGAATGAGCAGACTCAGTTAGGTCACTTCTAACGTCTTTTCCAGAAGGTAGTAGTCGCTAACATGACAAGCACTGGTCATTATAATGGAACCAGGTCCAGTCTGCCAGAGATGTGGCTTTCAGCTCACACTTTTACCAGCTGCCTATTTCAGTGCTGGTTGCCAATCCATCACCTGAGCTACGTGTGAAATCTTATTCTGTGAATTAAGTAATATTTCTTACACTTTCTATATAGGAGGCACACCATTCCAATAAAACAGATTTACATTTTTTTTAAATGTGACTAGTAGAACAACGCTTACCCACACTACCACCCAATACAGAGCAGCAAAGTCGAGACTTCTTTTCTTCTACCATAGAGCTCAGTAAAGGAAATAATGACCCGAAGTAGAGAAAAAGTTTTTAATTTCCCAGCTCCAGTTGGGGTAAAGGGTTCTGTTGTTTGGCAAGATGTTCTAATGGGCTTGTCACAGTAGGCGTTAGGGTATTATCTGGCAACAGAAGAAATTGAAATGTAAAAAAAAAATTGTAATAAAAATGTAAAATTTTTTTACATAAAAAATGTAAAATTCTGCATAAAAAATGTAAAATTCTACCTCTCCTGTGGGCACAGGGATCTGGGCCTATGTGTTGTATTTAGAAGGGGAAAAGGATTTCTTAATTTGACTTTAGGCTACTCAGTCTCTAATAATTTTTGCTTTTTCTTTATGGATAATGGCGTGTGTGTGTGGGGTGTGTGTGTGTGTGTGTGTGTGTGTGTGTGTGTGTGTGTTAAGGTAATGGAAAGGAAAGGGGAAATGTTCTCATATTTACCCTCCTGGAGCCTGCAGGGAGAATAAGAAATTTCTCCACACCCCAGCCATGAAGGAACACTGGAGGGGGCCTTTGCTAAAGGGCTAGAGTCTGCCATTAACTGTCCTACTGAAGTCCCCATGAGGCTATTCTTAACTGAATAACACAGACCTAGGGAAATGCTTTGTGGCATCATTAGACTATCAGGTCTGACAAAAGGAAGCATCTGGTACCAAGTTTTAATAGAAATCCCCCTGTGAGTGTCACTCCTGAAGCCAGTTGGTAGGGAACTAAGAAGGAAAATAGGATTATAGAGCTCTTAAGTGGCTTTATTGTTCCTCTTTCCTTCTACTTTCTATTCCTGAGAGGTGGGGGGAATGGATAGAGGTGTACTTAGAAGACTGAAGAATGGGTCACTTAGAGAGAAGAGATAACAGGAGTCTTTGAAACACTAGAGCAAGAACTGAAGCTAAGAACTGGTGTGCTTACAAAGAGAATTTATGGACAATTTAAAATGTTTTGATGGCTTTACCTTACTCTACTAGCACATGCATTTTCAGCAGGGGTGACATCACCCCCCAAGGGGGTAAAATTGGTTCTTGGTGCATGAACAAATCCTTAGATATTACAATAGTTCGTGGCCTTCCGAAAGACTACAGTAATAAACAGATAAATTATACGTGGTATTTAAGTTTCTTGGGCAGGGATGAGGGTGGGGTAGGGCACAATTAGGGGGAAAATGTCTAAACAAGTCTCCTGGTGGGGGGGGTCAACGATGAAAAAAAGTTAAGGAACACTGTATTATAACAATCGTATTTAGCTCCAATTTCATGTTATCCTGCTCTGTTTGTCGTTCCCTCGAGTTATTCCTATCCTTTCATTCAAAAACACACAAGTATTGTATTAGCGGGGGTTCAGAAACTTTTGACCTCCTTCCTATCACCCAGAGAACAAGAAGTGACGGATTCCCTTCGTGACAGTCAGTGATGGAAGCAATTACCTGAGACAGGGGTGAAGGCTGAGGGTTGTGTGGGAGGGGACCGTATCATGGGAAAAATTCAGGAGCAGACAGGAGACCAGCACCTCTGTGGTTCTCAAAGTGTGGTCCAGGGGCCAGCAGCATCAACATCTCTGGGAACTTGTAGGACACAATTTCTCAGGCCCCAACCCAACCCTGCTGAATCAGAAACTCTGGAGGTGGGGTCTTGCCATCTGTCTTCACAAGCCCTGCAGGTGAGGCTGAAGCAGATCAGTGAGTCAGTCAACTGGAGGCAGGTGACCCAAAGGGTGGGAACCTGCCCTTTGGTGGGAGAAAGAAGTAGAAATGTTTCCATCCACTTTCGAGATTTTAGTCATCTTTGAGAATATTTCGTTTAGACCTTAGTAATAAAAACATTGTTCATTTCCACAAGGAAGAAAAACAATTCTGCAGTCAAATTTGCTGAGTGCAAAGTGAAGGGAAATCTGCAATAAACTGGCTAGTTAAAGGCAAGTAAGTAATCAAGACAAGCAAGTCAAGGACGGTAAATCTCACACAGGTCACGGCTGCTGGTTCCCCTGCCTTCACCTAACAAAATAATCAAATAATAAACAAAAAATCATTGTTTATTTTGTGCTTTGCAGTCATTGATGAAATGTTCATAAAGTATTCCTAATCTATGTCAGAAGATTAAATTATTTACTCAAGTACGTAGAGAAACTGAGTCACCTACTCACTATCACCCTATCACTGATGGACAAGACTCAAATTCCAAGTTTATGACCCTAAATTAGCAAGGTATCAAGTTCAGTTTTTCTTTCTTTTTTAATTCCTTCTGTTACAGGGCAAGGAGAGGGACACCCCCGAAACCCCAGACCTGCCCTGTTCTGAATGGGTTCTGCCATCCGCCGCATCAATACAAAACATATAGGACCTTTTGTGGAAAGAAACTTTACCTTTCGGCAGGGACCCATAGAAAAGGGTCAGAAACAGTCAGACAATTCTGAGAGGAACAGAACAAAATCAAAACCAAAATCAACATAGCCATCATTAACTTCCCCGTGGGTCTCTCACCCACATCTCTTTCAATCAGTCCAGGCCAGTGCAGCTTCTTTACAAGTATCTCTGCTCCTTGGGCCTCTTTTGGCTTTCCATTCTTTTTCCGTCTCCTCCTGTCTTTTGTCTTTGTGTTCTGTCTCCTCTGCGTGAGTCCTGTCTCTCTTCTCCACCTTCTTATATCCTGCTCAGTTCCACCCTATGTTGGGTGGGACAGGGAACCTGGGACACACCCTTTTTCCTGGGGACCACCCTGTTACACTTCCTCTTTATGAACTATGGCAATTTAATTTATAACTCCTTTCTACTTATAAGGCATCCACAGTATTTGTCTGGAAAACATGTTATTTTTTTTTTTTATTTATACATACAAGCTGGGGTACAGGCCAGAGGCGCGGGGCGGTGAGAGTGTTCACCAGAGACGGAGCAGGGAGCAGAACAGGCAGATCAGAAATACACTGCTGAGGGGAGCAGCGGGCAAGGCAGGAGAGGTCTGCCGTGCCTTGTGGGATTCTCCCCGGCCGGGCGTCGAACTCGCGTCACCGCTGCCGACAGCTCCACAGCGCAGCGCCCAACCGCTGCGCCACCGTGGAGGCCCAACATGTTATCTTTTTAATAAGAGAAAAACTGAAGTTGGACCCAGTTTGATAACAGCCTGCTTCAGTTAGCCCATTCTGTGCCTTAGGCCACAGCCAGGCGCAGCGCTTGCAAAACCATAGATTAAAACCCAAATTTCCTACAATGCTATTTTCCCCAGAGTTAATTTCCATCAGAGATCTATGACTCATAGACTAATTATAGAAGAAACTATAGAATAACGACTTTCCAGAAACTCCAGTACTAGTCCCTCCCCTAGGTTACACTATGAACGTTGACGTAGGTGAAAATATATCAAAGCAGTCCCCCCACACACTGAAACTGTAGCCAAGTCTCTATAAAAATTTGTTTGATGTGATTTGTTATGGATATAATAATTATACCCCCGTGTCAATCCTGGTTTACATCTAGAGTGACCTTGCATAAAGTCATAGTAAGGAGGTAGACAAGGTTGTTCTCCTCCCCTCCAGGATTTAAGTGTTTGTTTTACATCACTTTGCCCTTTCCTGTTAGACCAGCTAGTGTATCACACAGCCATAACTCTTGCTCTATGTTTCTCAAAGTATATTCTGGTCTTGATTTCACATTGAATTTCAGGTCTTATAGTTCTTGACCATGTAGTAGTTATTTAGAAGCTCACAGCATCTTCTTTTCCTAGACTTTAAGCACAACCATTGTAGACTCATACAGAGGTCTGCCTCAAGCCAGTACTCTCTGACCTGCGATCTTCTGCGAAGGCTTTCCTGCAGAAGAAAGAAACTGCTCTTGAGATATACACAGACTCTTTAGGTTTTGCAACCAAATGTTTTGTGAAGTTCTTTGCCATTTTTTGAACAGTTGAGAGAGTAAGACACAACGTGTCCTATTATGATACCAAGTGAATGCAGATGTAAGGAAAGCCTTTTAAAAAATTACTTTTGTTATTTTTAATACTGAATTAGCCAAATGACTCACACTTGGTGGCAGGTGTGATTCTTCTTAAGGACTTTTCTTAAAGACCTCCAACCTTTCCCAGCAAAAGCAACATGAGCTTACTCAAACTATGAAGTGACAAGTAGAAACTTTATATTCCCAAACACCTCTGTCCTGGTATAAACTGGACATAAACCAACCAAACCACATCCCACGAGCTCATGTTTATTGTGCATTATTTGGGGTATGGGGTGGGGAGGTACAGACCTAAATGCTTTACATCTATTCATTTGGGTTTCACAACAACCTGATGCTTATAAGTGCCCTCACTACTCCCATTTGACAAATGAGGAAAATGAGACCCAGAAAAGGTCTTGCCCAAGGAAAGTAACTTGCCCAAGGTCACACTGCTGGCGAGTGACATATGACTTGCAAAAGATCTCCCCTTCCTTCTGTCTCATTCCCCTGCCTCCCCCTCCCCTACTTGCCACCCCCACACCAAGCATTTTATACTATGGATTAGTCTGGAAGCCAGGTTGCTGTTAACTCCTTTGTTTCCCCAAACACTGTCTTCCAATAGCCACACCCCTTGCCCTGGCTGGTGTCTACAAAAAGCCAAAACATCTGACACACATTGGTCACGCCTCTTCCCTTCAGGGACTAATTTCACACTGTGTTTAGTGATGCCTGTAAGAGCCTTATCTCCTGCTGCAAGCAGCAGCCCGTAGGGTGAAAGCAGACTCTGGGCCCACAGCTAAGCTTGGGGACAGTGAAACTTGGGGAAACTGAGGCACTCTATCAGGACCTAATTCCTCAAATGCTTACATCAGAGATGAGACAAGAACAAAATAAATATATGTGGACTTGTGTTTCAATTTGGTGGCTCATCTATCACGCTCTCCCTCCCCTCAAGAGTTTCTCCCCCTGCTTGGTAAGGAGTTGCCCAGCACACAACCAAGCCCAAGCAAATTGCCAAGGCAGCAAGTGCCATTTCTAATCAAGACTAGTAATTACTGCTTCTTCCTCTTTTCCCTTATCTGAGTGGAGTGGACATCCAAGGGCCCCACGGGATTCAGGGCATCTGATCTGACCTGTGTGCCCTGAGGACCGTCCAAGATGAATTAATTATCATCAGCTCCCAAGGCCTGCAAGATAAAAAGGAAAAGAGCCAACGGGTTGTCCTCCTCTGCTCCCCACCAAATCCTTGTGTTAAAAGCAACTGGAAGCAACAATTGTTCTATTTAACATATGTCCGGTCCAGAATATCTCGGGATCTGTTTTATCTTTGCCAGAGTCCAAATCCACAAGGAGTTTTAGGATGCAGGAGTAGCAGGTTTATCTTTGCCACATATAGCTTGGACGAGACCAACGTTGTTATCCAAAACCTTAATTGCGGAATGTTTAATTTTGGAGCATTTTAAAGGAAAGCTTTCTCTGTAAGAATATGCATGAAGCCAGGCTCCTGGTGTAATTGAACTGTGGCATAAATACTTTCCTCTCAGTTCACAGTCAATATAATTTGTGGACCTGCCAGGTGCCACGTCCTGAGCATGCATTGGTGAGGACCACCGACAAATCTTCCTGTCCTAGTGAGACTTCACAGTGGCTTCATCTGGGAGATTCTTGGACACCAACTATTTACTTTCAGAAGATTCAGTGGGAATTATTTTAATTTAAGAAATACTCATGACAGCTGGTTCAGAGGCAACTTCTCCAAACATACTGTAACAAAATTGGCAATTTTAGCAAAATCACACCCCGTTCTTCAGACACTTGACTCAGATTTTTCTTTGCTATAGTAAATCTGTATTTGGAATGTGGAGGCTGGTAGGAACCAGCCATTCGGGTTCAACCTTAAAGATAGGTTTTCAGGCTGAACTGCATTTTCTAGAACAAATCTTTTAAATATTTTATCCAAAGAGATGTAATGACAGCCTCGAATAGCCAGCCTGCATATTTTAATGACGATTTTCTAGGCTTTTGTGTTGGAATAATTAATGGAAATAATAGATCTAGGAAATGACAAAATTCTTAATAAGAAGGAGAAAAAGAATATATATACCTTCTTAGAGATATATTAGCATGTTTTCTTAAAACTTAAACTGGACACTACTTCAGATGCTAAGTGATTTAATATGTTGGGTGTTTTATGCCTCAACCTTCAGGTTATCCAACCAAATACCTACTTACAAATTCATTATATTTCTTGCTAGTATTAATTTTTTCACTTAAGAGCTTTCAGATTCCAAAAACTTTGTACACTTTTGATTCTCTTATTTCTGTTGACGTTTTACTGAAGTTGTGCCTTTCAGTATATTTTCCTGTTACTTATCTAGAGTAAGTAACAAAAAAAGTGTCTGTATATTCTGTATCCCTAGAGAAATATATTAATTTTATATCATATTGCTAGTCTTGAATGTTTAAAAGTGAATATGGTCTCCACGTAGTCATTCTTCCTTTATTAACTCCCTCACTTTCAAAAATTCCCAATTATTCAAAGCTTCATATTTCTCAGGTTTTGTTATATATGATTTCAATAGCAATAAACAGTTGAAAGAAAAGTCATTTCCTTAAAGTTTTTAGGAAAAGTCCTTTTCCATGTAAAGCTTCAAAGAAACCTTAAAGAAAGAAAGTTAGGTGGCACAATAGTTACAAAGAATTCCTCATTAGTCAGAAAAACCCAAAATTAAATCTTCAAAAGCTAGTTCCATCTCTTAGTAGTTATATGGCCTTGAGCAAGTTACTTAATTTTCTAGACCTGGGTTTCCTGCTAAGCAAAATTAATATATTAACACTGTACTCAAAGTTACTATAAGCAATAATTACCATAAGACTCGCATTCCACTTAATCCAGTGCCAGCATATAGTAAACTCTCAATAAAGGGTTGTTAGTATTATTACCAATACATAAGAAGGTAACTTTCTGTCTGTCTATCTATCTATCTATCTATCATCCAGTGATTCAACAGGCAGTATTAGAGATTTCACATAGGCTACTCATTAAATTCTTCATAGTCCAGAAAGCAAGAACATAGTCTTCCATTTTCAAGATTAGGAAGGTAAGGGTCAAAGAGGTTCAGCAACTGGCTCAAGACAAAAACTGTGATTTACAGCCAGGTCTGCTTGACTCCAAAATCCATTCTCTTCTCCCGTGAAAGAAAAGTATCCCTTTCAAATTTCTTTTCCTATTTCATGCAAAATATGGAGATCAATATTCAAGTTTGTATTATTTAAAACATAGCTACATGAAGCCACTTCTTTTATCATAAATAACAAACATCTCTTCCTTCATACTTAGCTCTTTTGTCATTCAATTAGAGATAAACATATCTTGCCTAAAAGTTGCATGGGCACTTGGAAGAAACTCAAGGTTTTTACTTAAGATCGATAAGCAGAAGCCAGATCAAATCACAGATTGAAAAGATTTCTGTTTCTTTAATTCCCAGTGCTGAATGTGGATCTATGTTAGTCTAAATTGAATTTTAGTCATTGTAGCCCATCTTTATACATTTCTTCTTTCATTCAACAAGTACTTATTAAATGCTGGATGAATTTGTCATGACTCCTGTCTTCACGGAATTGATGGTTTAATAGAAAGATAGTGTTACAGGGTAGGGAGAGGGGCACCCCAGAACCCCCAAACCTGCCCAATCTAAATAGGTTCTGACATCCGCCGCATCAGTACAAAACATATAAGACCTCTTGTGGAAACAAACTTTAATACAATTAGAAAAGACAGAGAAGACAAAGAATATAGTTTCTAAATCAAGCACCCAAAGTTACCCAACCCCTCGTGGGTAAAAGTTCACCCAAATGGGATTGGCCCAAAGCAAGGCCCAAAAGCCTGCCACAAGTTGAAAACACCTTTTGGCAGGGACACGTAGAAAACGGTCAGAAACAACCAGACAATTCTTCAAGGAACTAAATCACCTTTCGGCAGGGACCCATACAAAAGGGTCAGAAACAGTCAGACAATTCTGAGAGGAACAGAGTAAAATTAAAACCAAGATCAGCATTGCCATAGTCACCTCCCCACGGGTCTCTCACCCACATCTGTTTCAATGAGTCCAGGCCAGTGCAGCTTCTTTACATGTCTCTCTGCTCCATGTGCCTCCTCTGGCTCTCCATTCTTCTTCCTTCCTTCTCCTGTCTCCTCTTCTGTGTGTGTCTTCTCACTTCATCTCCAGCTTCTTATGTCCTGCCCAGATCCACCCTCCCTTGGGTGGGGCAGGGAACCTGGAACACACCCTTATCCTGGGGACCACCCTATTACAATAGGCTATACAAAACGATCTATAATTCCAGACCAGAAGTGATAGGTGCTAGAAAAAAAGTAGAGATAAAATGTCAGGGAGTCTCAAGGATAGAACTTTCTTCCTGCTGGGAAGAGATGGATCAGAGACACTTTAGGGAAAGGTGACCAGCTCTATTAACTGCATCATTCCAGGTGCAAACTATCCATGAGTTTTCTTCAGAACAATGCAGAAATGGGTAAGTGATGGTGGTATCAATAAAATGAGACTGACCATGGGGTGATTATGTGGAAGCTGAGTGATTGGGGTGCAGTACACAAAGCTTTATTATACTAGTGTGTCTGCTTTGGGTCATGTTTGAAAATTTACATTATAAAAAGCTTAAGTGTTCACAAGATCACTTGCTTGTGAACTACATGCAAAGTCCACAAAATGTGTGACATACATGGTTTGGACCTGGAGGACTGACTAGACAGAGGTGCCATCAATGAAATGAACAGAATTCTCCTCCCCTAGTCATTACTTCTCCCTGCCTCTTCCTCCACACACTACTCTACCAGGATTTTATTTTATATATCTTTCTTTGTATGCTTAGCAGTTGTTATTTTCTCATTATATCATTGTTCATTTTTGTACAGCAATTGGTTTCTCCTCTCAGATGTAGACACCTTAGTTCTCCCGCCACCATATCATCCGTGAACCATCACCATAGATGCTTCTGCTCTTCCCTCTTCTGTTTGACCCCCTCCCTTCCGCTTTCTTGCTGTATGCTTTAGACCTATGAACAGCTTGCTAGTTTTGTCTTTCTCTTGAGCTTTTGTTCGGTTTCTCTACATTCTGCATATAAGTGAAATCATCTGATATTTTATATTTTTCTTTCTGACTTATTTCTGCTAGCATAATCCCTTCCAGCTCCATCCATTTTGTCACAAATGACAAGAATTGGTCTTTTCTGATTGTTGAGTAGTATTCCATTGTGTATATATACCACAATTTTTGACCCATTTGTCTGTTTGGGGCGTTTGGGTTGCTTCCATACCTTGGCTATTATAAATAGTGCTGCAATAAACAAAGGCGTGCAGGTTTCCTTTCAAATTAGTGTTTTGTGTTCTTTGGATAGTTTCCTAAGAATGGAATTGCTGAATCATATAGTAGATCCATTTTTGCCGTTTTGATGAACCTCCGCACAGCTTTCCATGCAAATGGATCAGTTTGCATTTTAAAATATGAAACCATAGGTTAGAAAGACTGAGCATAGGGTAACAACAACCCAAGGATTCGCCTAGTAGCAATGCCTACCTCTGGAGAAGGATGAAATAACTATCGGTTTCATTCTGATAAAAACACCATTATAGTGTGGGTTTTATAAAAAATTGAACTCAGCACAACTAATAAAGTTCAGAGGCTTCAGGGGATCTGTGAACCTGAATCATGAAGCAGTATCCCATCACTCTCATTACTCATGAAGTTCTTACAGGTGGTCTCAGGGAAGGATATGTGTCAGTATTTGTCAGCGAGTCGAAGGCACTCCAAAGTGCATTGACCCAAGGGTTCTCAGCGGCTCTATATAGCATACACCCCCAGAATGCTCTGTAGGTGTACAATGTGATGAGTTCTGTTAATTAAATGCAATACAATTTAATGGAGCCTAATTTAGATGGTCTCAGGCATTTCAAGAAAAGAAGGGGGGAGGAATGAGCTCACTCATCTGGCAGCATTCCATAAAACTGGACAGATTCATGAAATATTGTAGTGGGGGAGGTGCTGGAGACACATTTTACACTCTTTTCAGTATGGGAGACTGTCTTTCTCTTAGATGTTCTGTCTGGATATTTTACACAGATCAGGTTGTTTTTAACAGGCAGTGCCACCCTGACTCCAAACCCCAAATTAAAATTACTGCAGGTAAAATTAGAGAGTGTCACATGCTACTTTAATTTTGTACTGCCGTATTTTAGTGGCTTCTCATTTAAGAGTACATAATTATTTTTTAATTATCATATATCATTTCACAGTTAAATTAGATTATCAGCTAGAACTTCCAGGGAGATTAGAATTCTATATGCAAACTAGATTCTGATCACAATTTATGTTCCTTTGGGATAGTTTTGCTTCCTGAACCCTTAGATCATTTGTTTTATAGATAACCATCCCAGGACACTAAGAAATATTTAAATCGAAGAGTTCTGTGCTGTTTCATCCAGCAGGTATGTAAGAGACATGGTTTGTCCATACCAGAAATTAGCTAGCATTCAGTGGGGATATATATTTCCAATAACATCAAAATATTCCTAATTATAAGAAAATTATACCCAGGTCTACGTGTGTGTGTGTATGGCTGCATGTATTTTCTATACCTTATTTCAATAAAAGAAAAAAAAAACTCTTAAGTGAGTCTCTGCCTTTATACACTGTGAGACAAAATGACTTGGAAACTCCCTGGATAAACTATGATCGACTGCTCTGCTTTCAGTTTGACAGCTTTAATGCCTCTAAACCACTAGGCTCTTGATATTCTTCTCTTTAAAGAGGAACAGTGATCATGTTTACATGCATAGTCCGTATAATAATTGTCTGTATTTGCTTCTACCAATGCCGCCGGTCTCTGTCTTGTCAAATGACAAAATCTCTATCTTTTAGGGCCAAATACCTTTCAGATCCCAGGTTAGAGGTCACTTCTTTGAGGGAAATCAGAAGACTTTAAAGAGGTTAAAAAGCCTAGATTCCCTCACAGAAATCAGCTACATGGGACAATCGCACAACCTTCATGTTCTAACCCCTAGCAGCTGCGTGATTATTTCATTGGCACTCACCTATTCCGTGAAACCAGGTAAGTTCCATGAAGGTAGGGCCTGCTCGTTTTGCTCACCATTATACTCTCAACACCTGAAACAAAGAAGGGACTAAAAAATACTGTTGAACTAGTGAATGGAAAAAATATATATAAATGTGTATGTGTACAAATGAGTGAATTTATAAAGAACCCAGAGGCTTTATTGATAACACTTAGAATGACACTGTCCAGTAAGCAGTCACATGGATAAATGTAACCTTAATTTAATAAATTTAAAAATTCAGTACTTCATCTGCGCTTGCCACATTTCCAGCGCTCAATAGTCACAGTGGCTTGTGGCTACCGTATTTGACAATATGATGATAGAGTATTTCCATCTTTGTAGAAAGACAGCACAGGCCAAACAGTCTGAGGAGAGTATAATTTTTCCAGGCTTAATCAGTTCATTACTATTGGTGCTATTGTAAATATTAACTGTGCCCCTTCAACACCTTTCCCATGAAATCAGCCTCCTTGATGATTGAGATTAGTCTGAATATTTCACCTTTTCCCCCCCAAAACATCAACAAATTATTTGGTTTCTTTGATTTGGTGAGGGTTCAAGGTCCTTTGGGTCTACATAGTGATACTTTCTTCAGCACACCAAAGAATCCTTGAAATTGAGAAAACCTACTGTTCTAAAAGTGCATTTATTACACTAACCAGTCCTCTCTGTACTATGCCAAGAATAAAACTGGGAAAGATAGTATGTGTGCTAGAAGTCATCATTAGTGTTTGAGGAATTTGGATTGGTATTAATCTACTTAATTATGTTAAATGCATGATTGCATACATTTTGAAATTGCGATTCCATGTTAAAAAACTGTGTAGTCTTTCAAATGAACAGTATTCAATATGTTTACTGAGATCCTTTTGTTTCAACAATTAAGCATTTTTTGAAATCTAAGATTCTAGTTACAATCACTCTTACATAGTATAAGCAAATATTTTGTTTTTCAGAGCAGAGACCAGAAAATTGCCAGTGGTTAAGAGAGCAAAACTATAACATTTATACTCAATTAAACTTACTAATTTGATTTAAATACTCATACAAACAAAAGCATCTCTAGTGTAATAAATATTAGAAAACAGACAAGAGAATTGTGTAGATGATATAATGCCCGGATTCATCAGGTATACAAACCAGCACACCAAGAACACTGGGAGAAATTTGCAAATGCAAATCCCTAGGAGTTTGTCTCTTGTAATAAAGGGCTACATTCTATTTCTCTTTTTAGCATGCTAGACTCTATATATAATCCCATTTTTTCCATCTCACTATAAAAAGAGGATGATTCTATCTAGTAAATATTATAGCTACCTTTACCCTCATGTTTTTAAGTTATATATCGCAGACTTTTGTCAATCTGTATCATAAAATACCAAAACCAGTTTTAAACCAAATACATTTTTGCCACACCATCCTTTTCAAGTCCTAGATTTTAGTGACAGCAATGAATACCAGCACTATTTTTGACAGGTAGCCACCTCAATGCTTACTTAACACACTTGTTGGCATAGCTAAAACATCACCATTGATCACATTCTAGTAACTTCATGCCATGGGTGTTCTAAACCAAAGGAAATCAAATATTACCCTAATAGCACCCTTTTAAAACTTCAAATCCTACAGATTGAAAAATACACAAATCTTTTCAAATATATTTGCAGAGATAGCACCTGTGTCTACTTAGGAATAATCTTAAGATTTTCTGCTTTACTTTTTTGGTACTTTATGTCTCACCTTTATGTCTACACCTTTATGTCTCAGGACTTTTCAAAAGCATGTCACATTTGGCAAATGCAAAAATGTATGGGTCCACTCTTTGTCTTTTGAGTAATTCAGATCTTGCTCCTTAGAGGGTAAAACCCAGACCATAACTTTTCAGGTGTTGGAAGCTCCAATGCTCTCTAGATTGAGGCATGCTTTAGTAGTTAGGATGCCACTAAAGGATAGCCTCCCCAAGTTGTTCAGGACAGGCCTTCCCACAATGTGTCACTTTTGCATGTGGGTTATTTCTACTAAGGTCTATCAACGCCCTATAGACTCAGGAGGAACTTTTACCATTCCCTTAACTAAGTAAAAGAATGAAAATTGGGCTTATTACCCAGAATTGGGACTTTTACCAGGAATCACCTTCTTATCAAAGAAACTCATCTCTATGGCAAGGCAAACATCTAGTTACGGAGCATCTGGTCATATGAGTCACCCTCTCCTCATATGAGTGCCCTTCCTCTGTCCTTAATGCCCTAGGCCACATCCCATTCCTTAGCTCAGGATATATACCTTTATTTTGCCCCATTGGCTTTAGAATCCACAGCCATGAAGAGTCCCAAATGTACATAATTAAATTTGGGGTTTTTTTTCTATTAATTTGTCTGATGTTAATTTGATTGCTTTAGCAAACTAAGAAGATCCCAGTGGGTTAGGAAGAAATTTCTTCTCTACCTTTCCCTCACAGAACAAATAATTTTAAGAGTGGGTTGGGAGAGGAGGGGTCAGATGAGTAGAAAATAGGATTGGAAAGATTCGAACCCCTCTTCTCTTTTGATTTCCATGTGAAAATCTAAGTTCAATCAACCCCTCTGAAAGGTGACCATAACTTTTCAGGTGTTGGAAGCTCTAATGCTCTCCAGATTGAGGCATGTAATATCAGGGAGTGAAGTAAGACTGGGTAACAGATCATAAGGAGAAATGAGTGGCAATTGTGGTAACTCCTATTTGAAAGCATTTTTAAAAATTTTAGTACTTAAAAGACAGCACAAGCCCATTGAATACAATCTCTGGAATTGCAAGTATGGAGTTTCTGCTTTAGGAGAAAGCTTAAGTTTGGAGCAGGGACAAGAGAGTTACTGGTTGGAGTAACTCTAAGGAACTTTGTGTTCCAGTAAAATCACAAAGCTGTGCTTTGAAAAGGTCCAGGGAGTCCACTTGGAACAAGTTTTTCAAGTTTTAGGTTGTAAAGTCACATCTAATTATGTACTAACTATAACCTTCCTTCAACTTTTCTCTATCTCTCCCAAATACCTCAACTTGCAGTTGCCTCTATCAAGGCTAATCTGCCAACACTGCCACATACCAAGTTGTTTCTGAGCGCTGGCACTATAGTTCAAACCATGAAGGGCAGGTTTATAATTGGTCCACATTCTGGGTGAAATAATAGCAGCAGAAAAGGAATTCTGAGACCCTTTGTAAGTTTTGAAGTGTTACCTTTCTGAAGACGATCTTCTTATAATCAGTAGTCCCAATCTTAATGGAAACAGACTAAAATGGTTCGGTTAATATTATTCCATTGTAAACTGGTATTGTGTTTAACTCCTGTGCAATTTGGGGCAAGTAAATAATCCCTCTTACTTCAATTTTCTCATCTTTTCCCCCCAGAATCAATTTTTACTAAACTATAATATTTAGCTAGCACAAAAAAAAAATCAACACTTGATAAATATATTCAATATTTCTGTCTTGAATACTTACCTAGAGACCAATTTATAATTACAGCCTATTTGGGTTTGACTTATTTTGATTTAACTGGAAGTTGATATGTTTTCATTTTTCTATCTAGATGAGCTATTGGAGATTATGCTTGAAGAAAGCCAAAAGTCAAAAATTTCTTCATCTTTTAATGTGAATGATGATGCTACCTAACTCAAGTGGTTATTAAAACCATCATAGGTGATGATGCATATAAAGGTAGTGTCACCTATTAAGTACTCAATAAATAGTTCCCATTTTATTATCACACCTCCCACATCAATCATAATTATCCTAAACACTGATGTAATTTTAATGTTAATGATACTGAGAAATTTTTTCTTAATAGTGCTTAAGTAGAAGACTGCAACTTGAGAGGAAATGGATTGAAAATAAAGAGGAAATGACAACATTTATTGGGTCCTTATGATGTGTCAGACACAGAGATAAGTGCTTTCTTTACATGTGTTACATATATTTAAGTGCATTAAGTTCCATATCCTGTTCACAACATCTTCATGAGTTGTGAACTCTTAATAACTGCATTTTGAAAATGACTCACATGGTCGTTTGTACTGTGAAAATCTAGTGAGGCTAGACCTAGGTTTCTCAGAATACTCTTCTTTGTATTGTTCTTGGTTTGATTTCACCAATAATGGAATTTACATGAGATTTGGATGGCAGACGTAAAGCGGCAGTCATTAATTTCTGAACATTATCATGGCTAGACGCAGGAACAGGCAAATACGGAGATGCCAGTAGGTTCCCACTGTCTGCTCACCTTCACGCCACATCCTGATCTTTCGGGGGACCTCTAGGTCTGCTAATCAAAGACAGTGTCAGCACATGCTTGATGTGAGCCCTCTGAGGCAAGAGCTCCCCAAAGATTTCCCTACCAGTTTCTTATTCATAGCTCTCTTTTGGTAGTTGAACATGCCTGCCTTCTCAGATGGACTGATGAGTGGCCCCCTGTCTTCCAACTTCGCTACACATTTGCTTTCCAGAGACTCCCACGCTATAGTCTTGCCTCCCTAACTGAACCTTGACCATATAAGGTACGGTGTCAATGAGATTAAGAAGCTTACCTGAGGTTACCCAGTGCATAGTGGGCCCAGAACTAGAAAATAATCTGCTTCTAAAGCCCATGCTCTTAAAAAACCACTGTGCAGTATTGTCTCAAAGAGAAATATGAGGAAAAAGAAGATAGGGAAGAAAAAAGGAAAGTAGATTTTAAGAGTATAAATAAGGAGGCAGGAAACGGAAGATGAAAAGACTAGAAGTGAAAAGGAAGGAGGGTGTTAACGATGAGAACTAAATGGTGAGCAGTGGGGAGAGGCTGAGAAGAGTGAAGAGAAATAAAAGATAAAGGTGGACAGGACAGTGGTATTCCCAGCTCTACTTGCTCTGCAGTATTTTTCTTAGTACAAAGGAGTAATGTTAAGCATGACTAGTATATGCCAGAGGACTGCAGACTTCTTATGCTCAATTATTAAGAAAACAAATGCCCTTTTGGTTTTACTCTGCTATTAGAAACGGAATCTAAAGTTTCTTCAAACTTTTTTTAAAAGAGGACCTAATAGTTCCTTTAGTCTCTTAAAGGTTTTGCACCCAATTTCACCTTGATCAGGGAGGAGGGTAGAGCTCTCCATACCAAAAAGCAATTCTCCAGCACCAGCTAGCTGCCCTACAATTCAACTCAGTTCTGACACTATCTACCTGGAAATAGCATCAACTCTCACAGGTTAAGGGCTCAGTCCTACTAGACTGCCCCACCCCCCTTCAGATGCCAGTCACACATCCAAGTTGTCATTTGGGCTTCTAACGCACTAGATGGAAAGTATTATCCACCCCTCCTAGGGTTTGATTAACTTGCTAGTGTGGCTCTCAGAACTCAGAGAAAAATTTTATTTACTAGATTGCTGTTTTATTATAAAAGGATGTAACTCAGGAGCAGGTGGCTGGGAGAGAGGCACAGGGCAAGCAATGGGGAAAGAACACGGAGCATCCTGCCCTCTCCCAGGTCTGCTCTCCCTTAATCTCCAAGTTTTCACCAATCAGGAAGCTCTCTGCTTCCCTATCCTTTTTGAATTTTTTTATGGAGACTTTGTTACATAAGCATGGTTGATTAAATCGCTGAATTGCTGACTGAAGTCAATCTCCAACTGCTCCTCCTCCCCAGAGGTTGGGAGTGGGTTGGGAGTGATAGTTCCAACCTTGTTATCACTTAGTTAGCTCCCTTGCTACCAACTCCCATACTCGGGTTTCCTAGGCACTTTCCAAAATTTACCCCATTAACATAACAAAGACACCTTTATTGCTCTCTTCAGGAGATTCCAAAGGTTTTAGGAGCTCTGTGACAGGACCCTGTGAAAGCCCAAATATTTATTTATTATAAGTCCCAATATCACACATTTTTTGTTCATCTGTTTTTACAGTCTTGCATAGGTTAGTGCAAATATCGACGTGTAAGCCAGCAATTTTTATTAGACTTTGTTCATGAGTTGAGAAATCAAGTATTTTTTTTATATTTTTATTGTTATTTATGTTTTTTACATTTTGTATTCCCCTTGGGTAGTCCACCACCAATTCACCCGTGATCCATCTCCATGGTCCCTTGTGTTCTTTTCTATTCCATTTTGTGCCCTTATCCTCCCCTGCCCCGCCCCCCTCCAGCAAGTGTCTCTCTCCTATTTGGTTTCCCTATAGTCCTGTTATAAGTGAAACCATTTGA
>PVIJ01016135.1:0-33802 GCA_004024925.1 Scalopus aquaticus
GCAGGCCAGAGGTATGGGGCAGTGAGAGGGTTCACCAGAGACAGAGTGAGGAGCAGAACAGGCAGATCGACCGAAATACACTGCTGAGGGGAGCAGCGGGCAAGGCAGGAAGGTCTGCTGCTCCATGTGGGAATCTTCCCGGTTGGGCATCGAACTCTCACCGCAGCTGCCAACAGCTCCACAGCGCTGTGCTTAACCTGTTGTGCCACCAGGGAAGCCCCCAAAGTCTGATTTTAAGTTCACTTTACTGTGATCCTTGATCTTAATGTCAGAGCCCAAAAAAACATGCAGAAGATAGAAAAAAATAGAAGGTGGATAGAAAATAAAAGGGTCTGTGCCTCCTTATTCATGTTTAATTACATTTCACTTTCAGCTACCAGCTGTACAAAGATTTTTGTTAAAACTC
This sequence comes from Scalopus aquaticus, assembly GCA_004024925.1. Taxonomy (NCBI): domain Eukaryota; kingdom Metazoa; phylum Chordata; class Mammalia; order Eulipotyphla; family Talpidae; genus Scalopus; species Scalopus aquaticus. The sequence continues at coordinate 407 of PVIJ01016135.1, forward strand.
AAGTTACTAAGTTCCAGTCTCTTTTGATTCTAATAGGCAGGGAAGGTGTAATAATAAATAAGTTCAAAATCCCTGAAGTTCTTAATTTTTAAACAGATTAGAAAATCTGGTTTGCAAGTTTGTGTGTGCAGATAAGTTTAAAGGTGGTATAGATACATTGATTTTGGCAATAAAATCACATAGGAAGGGATAAGTAAAATGTAACGTGTCTCAAAATGCAGGAAGTAAATGAGTGAAGGACTCGGCTGTTACTCCTCTGAGTTGAACGATTCAGTGACCCCCTTATGCTGACAGAGGGGGTTAAGCAGAGTTAACGCATATATCAAGTATTAGCAAAAGGAACTCAGAAGTTTCCTGTTTTCTTCCTGCATCTCCTGGTTATATGCACCCAGCATTGGGAACAGTAGAAAGTCATCAGGGAGTTTTAGTTGGAGAAGTATGGAATTATTTGATTTGCTATCAACGATCACTAGAAAACATAGAAGAGAGTGGGTGAGTCAGGGAAAACTAAAGGCAAAAAGACAGAAGGTGCAAGCTGGACCAGCATGAGAGAGGGGAAGGAATGGCTTTGAGAGACCTTTTGGAGACTCACTCATGGAAGTCAGGATGCAGGAGGAGGGGGAGCAATTTGGAAATGCTTGGAGAAGGAGAATGCCCTCCCCTGCACAGGAGAAAAAGAGGGTCCGGAAAAAACATGAGTTCAAATTTGGATGTGATGAACATTTACCCAGTTGGAAGGAAGGCAACGTTCTGCAGCATTGCAAAGGACGCAGAAGCAAAGTTCTCTCCAAGTCTTATTTTTCAGCTATCTCGTGACTTTTTGGAAGACCATCTATTTCTTTGAGACTCCAAATAAAACCACTTCGGAAAAAACAATGTACATGCCCCAGCAAAACCCCGGGAATGTACTTTATCAGGGCCGCAGCTCCCAGAGGCCCATCCTTAACACCCCATCAGATCCTGCCCTATTTGACTCCTTGCTGTCCTCCAAACCAACTCTATTTCCTTGTCTGTGTACCAGTCTACTGAGTCAGAGATAATTTGCTAATTTAAGTCACTTCCTCTTCTAGGAATCTTGGTGACTTAAGGTCAAATGCTTATGTTCATCACACTGATGAATTAGAATTTTCAATGCTGGGTGAAGAATGGAGAAAAAGGTCAATTTGAGCTTTGTGATTCCAATGGGCAAACATTTATATTGTTCCTGTACCACCTGGGGACAGTCTTGCCTATTTGAACCAGATTCTTTTAAGAAGTACTGCATGTAAAAGTAAGTTAAATGACAATGGGAGAAAACCAAGCTAAATCTACAGGATAACCTAAGAAACTAGTATCACAAAAAAATTAACAAAAGTTCAAGTCAAGAGCAATAGGACGCTGTGTGGACAGTTGACAATCTGAGAAACTAGAATCATTAGCATTGTATATTAAAATAATTTAGCTAGTAGTAATATGGTGGCTATATAAAAGTACATATACTTATCAGAGATGCACAATGAAGTATTTGTGGTGTGACTACATAATATCTGGGATTTACTTTCAAATACAGGAAGAAAGGGGGTGATGAACAAATTTGGCAAAATGCTGGTAATTGCTGAAACTGGGTGATGGCTGTATGGGAGTTATTACACTATTTTCTACTTTCTTGTTCAAATTTTCTACAATAAGTTGACAACAATTATATATTTAATAAGTGGAGTTTAAAATCTGGCTGATGACCAAAATCTGCTATAGCTTGAAAAAAGATTCTGGGGGCTGCACAGTTCTCTGGCATCAATCCTTTCTGAGTACATTTGTATGGTGGGGGTTGGGGGGAGGAGAGGAGGGGAATGGGGAGAATTTCCAGGACACTGTGCTGCCAGTTGTATGGCCATCACAGCGATGGGTTACCTCTTCTAAGATCTGACCCCTTTTCCCCTCCTAGGTCGTTCTTTCCTGCCTTTCTCTCTCCCCTTCTCCCTTTTTTTTTTTTCCGCCTCACTTTATGAAGGCTTATAGCAGAAGCCTTTTGGGGGAGTAGACATACTATCATCTTACTGGAACAGGCAGGCCATCCCCACTCCATCTGGGGCTTGGTGTCCTCACTCTTCAAACAGATACCTCACTTTCATGTTGCTGCAATTTTTACGATGTTCTCTCACATGTGACAGGTGTGTCCACTGTCAGGGTGACATCAAAATAAGCTTGTTTGAGAAGTGTGGTCTTAATAGTTAGGTTTTTTTCCATTCACTATTTGTAAATAGAAAACATTAAAATTTGTTCTTAAATAATTTATTTAATATTGACTTGTGAAAAGTTACACTTAGAGGAAAACTTGAAGAAATTCAACAGAAGGTAAACAGGATTCTAATAAGGAACAACTAAATGTGCAAATTTCAAACGCTTCCTATAGTAAGCATAAATAATTCAATTTTTCACATTAAGAATGAAAGTATTGATACACACAAAATAGTAAAATATCAACTTTAAGAGAACTAGATGAAAACACTGAAGTTTATTTGAAATTTTTAGAGAGAAATATAAAGTTGGATGACAGGGAAAACGACTCAAGGCACCATGAGTGAAAACATGTTGGCTAATGGTGATGGACTTACAGGTGGCAAATACCTTCAGGTCCTGAGTCCAGACCAAAAAGAAAATGGCAGCCTTTCCCTGTGGGAACAGTACGTTTCCCCTCCCCTCCTTTTTTCCGCACCCCCTCCCCCCGCCCAGGAAAAGTATGACAGTCACACAAAGCACAGAGAGAAACTGCAAGCCAAGGACAGAAATAAACTTCCGCACACTTTTGCACACCAATGCTATGTGCCATGGACACTGGGTACTGCCTAGCACCTCAGGACACCACATCAGCACAGCAAGCAAAACTGTGATGAAGGCCACATCTTTCTGTGACCTTCTCCAATCTCATTCCTGATCTTTCCCAATCTTATCTCTAAGGAGGTAGAATACTCAGAGGAGTTTAAATATGGAAGAGAACAGTTTCTTATTAATGGCCACAAGTAGCTCTGGTCAAAGTTTCATGAAGAAGAAGCATGAGATGTTAATGAATCTACTAGTGATGAAATTCCTTCTTGCCTAAGGAAGGCAACCAGAGGCCATCCAAGAGGCGGATTCTCCCACTGGCAGGGATTCACTTGGTTCTATACCACCCCCCGAACACACTATTACTCCAAGAAGACAATACAATGTTTTCTTCAGAGCAGAAGAAACATCTTCATTTAAATAGTTAACATTAAGTTTGCAATAAAATAAATAAAGTTCATACAGACATAATAGGCTGCTCCCTTTCACCAGGCAGCTGGTTGAGTTCATACAAGTTGTTGCCCGACAACAACCAGAAAATAGGTTATTATTATTGTCTTCTTATTTAACATTCTAGGGCAGCATTTCAACATCATAAAAAAATTCCCTCATACATAAGGGGTATATGATATATGTACACATATTTATGTACACCTCAGTCCAAGCTAACCTCTTTAAAAGTGAAGGCAGTGATAACCAAGAGTCACACATCTTCCCACTGAAATATCCTGATTTTTGAAAGGTGCATATTGTAAAGAGCAGCTTGTTTGCTTTCTAAGCTTGTACAGCCTTCTCAGCAGCCTCAGATCACGGTGCACGGACGGTTCTGTTTCTGCCGTGTCCGTGGGAAAGGAATGGTGGGTTGGGAAAAACCACTAATTTCTGACACTCTGAAGATGTCCATTTTCCCTGAGCTTCCAATCTTCTGACAGACGGCTGAGGATTCAGCGTCACCTCTGAGAAACATGCAGGATGGCAGGTGGAAGGGCTCTGGGCTTCCCAGCCCACCTGACGGTATGTCTTTTCCCTTTTCTCAAAAGATGAGGAGGCAGTCGTGGCGGGCATGCTACGTCCATAAAGTTCCCAGCCTTCTGCTTGGTAGGAGGGGAGGGAAGCACCGGCTGCAGGCTGACACCATCCACTGCCAGTCTCGAGTTTTGCTCTCAGGCCACTTGGGACTGTTCTCTGGTCACCATGTTCGGGACCTTGAAGAAGAGCTCATCTTTTCCTCCCCTGCTCAGACACCCTCCAGCCCAACAGTGGCATCAGCCTGTTAGAGTATAGCACCACGAAGGCTAACACTTCCAGGCCCCACTTTGCTGGGGCTGGCCCACCTCTTAGCCGTACATCTGCTTGAACTGAAAACACTCGTTGCAGTAGCCGTTACACTTGGCGTTGCCGAAGTGATCGCAGGCAGGGGCCCGGCAGCGCTGTTTGGGAGGCTCTTCGGGGGGAACAGGCTCAGCCCGGTGGCCCCCCAGGCCCACTTGCTGGCCGAGGTGCTGGCACTCCATGCAGAGTTCCTCGCTGCGGCAGGCTAGGATGTTCTTGCAGGAGGCCCGGGCACACTTGGGCCTGGGGGTATTCTGTGCGGCACGAGACAGGTCTCTGCGCTGGTTGGATCTCTGAATGGAAAAAGGGAGGCTGGTCAGCCATGATTCCCACAGCACAGTGTCATCTCACCTGACAGCATGAAGTCTACAAAGAGCTGGGTGGGTGAAGGATACCTGCCTGACCAAGGGCAGGAGAGTGTCAGGGACCTACTAGGAGCATGAGCTCTACAAGAACTTTCTCCCAAAGCCAGTAAAAGCAGACAAGGCCTGGGGGAGGCCCAGAGAGAATCACCCATCCTAACACAAACATGCAAACACTGGCCCAGTACGCCTCTGCGTGCATTACTAATAGACAGGTTCCCCACTGTTCTGTCGTTGAGAGGTGTCTATGAGCCAAAGTTTGCTATTCTTAATGTGCCATCAAGTGGAGGCACCTGAGATGCTCTGCCTTCTCCTTCTCAGGATATAGGATTATTTGAGAAAATCGGTTGGCCACTTAGTTGTCTCTGTTTCTACCCCAAATCCATGAAGTCTCTGATGTTTAAAAGATTTTATTCTCTGGCTGATTTCATTTGTTTTTTGAAATGAGTCCCAAGTATCCCAGGCCATGAAAATCCAAAGCGGCTGTTGTACTTCCAGCCCTGGAGACTACAGGGACTGTGTCTCAGGTTCTTCCCCAGAACTTGCCAGGGAGGAAAGTCTGCTGATCAGTGTTAGAAGCTGTTCCAGCAGAGAGCTGCCCACAAGAGAGGTGGAAGTACCTTAAAATATCTCACCAGTTGCTCTTCAGTCCTTTTTGCTTCATGAAATCTCTGATTCTGAGCTTCGATGAAACACTTCTGACAGTATCCTTCAAACACAGTGCTTCCCACAGTGCCACACTCCCTCCCCAGGCAGGGGACCGTGTTCGGGAATCTAGGGGCTGCTGGGCTAGCTGTCCCGGAGGCAGTGACAAAGCCTAGAAGAGAGCAGATGCAAGTCAGTATCACAGAAGGACCCCCAAGGAGATACAGACAGAGACGTCAGAGGGAGAAAACCAGGTTCCAGCCACAGATCAGGCTGCCGCCACAGCTTCATGTATATGCACGCTCTTTCACACATTCAGCAAAACAGAAAACAGCAAGACTATTCCTGAAACATCTCTGGCTTCACAAATCTCTCTCCTTGGAAAATACCACCCTGGTCCATCCCAGTAACAAAGCAGACATAAACTGCCTGTCCTTGTGAATTAGTGAGTTCCAAAACTTCAAATGTTTTCTTACATTCACCGTGCAGACATCCCTTTCTCTAACTAAGCTCTCCAGATTTTGAGAGCCATAGAAGCATAGTACAAACTCATCCCGATTAATGCCAGATGCTGAATAATGACCCTCTGGGAAGAAATCTCTGTCTAAATGGGTGTTTTTGGGTCTGGGACTATGCTATTTTGTACTCTTTGCCGCCATGTGTGTCCGGCACAGCCACGGTCACTGTCTCTCTGTGCAAATGACAATCTACAGACTGTCTAGAGAGCCTCTTTTCTTGACATTGAGGAAGGAAATCCTCTTTAGACGGGAGTTTTGAAGCAGGGGTTAGGAAATCAATCATTTCACTCACGTTTATTTTCCCTGTACTCGATGAAACAAAGTGTGCAGAAGCCCTTGTTTTCTGGAGTCCCAAAATACATGCAGCCAGCTTTTCTGCACTTGCTTGTCCCTGTCCGGTCCCTAGGAGTCCGTGAGGCCTGAGAGAGGCAGCCAAAGGAGGCCTCGTTCCCAGTTCTGTGGCAAGAGTGTGGGGAGGGGCTCTGGATGAGCTGAGACGGGTCCGACTTGGACCGCTGGTGGCAGGAGGGAGGGATGCTGGAGTTGAGGCTGGAGGAGGGTTCGGCCTTAGTCCTTTTGAAGCAAGTACTGCAGATGCCATTAAACGTCCTCGTGACATCCTGGAGGCAGGCTTGACACTTACCAGGATCCAACTGCCTCGTGTTTTCCGAGGCATGGCTGGGATTGAGCTGCCGGGAGCTGTGGCAGCGCTCACAGAAGCCGTTGTGCTGCATGTTCAGCGTGAAGGGGCAGCCAGGGCTCTTGCACTTCATGGCTGTGGTCTCACTGAACAGGAAAAGGCTGGGTGCAGTTGGGGGTGCTGAATGAGGCCCCCCAGCGGGCTCCTCAGGGTTCCAGGCCAAGGGCTCGTAGGCCTCACCCCGAGTGGCCCCAAGCGCCAAGGCAGGCAGTGCCTCTGGGCCTGGCTTGGTGTTCACCTTTGTGGATTTGTTTTGGTTCTTTAGCCGTCTCTCTGAACACTCGTGACACAAAGGCTGTGTGTTCACCGACATGAAGAAAGGACAGTTAGGCGTTTCACATTTTACGTCCATGAGGGAAAGCTGGGGAATGGAGGGTTCCAAAGGATTTGGAGCATGCGCCTCTCTCCGCCCCTGTTCATTGTTTTCCTGCCACTTCTTGTACTCGTGCTGGACAAGTTCAAAGTAGTCATCTACCAGGTTTATTTCTTTTGGTAAGTTAGCTTCATCCAACCTAAAGACCAAAAGGAAAAATATGAGAATAAACACACACACACACACACACACACACACACACACACACACACACAACTTTACACAATTTTGCATCCTTAGCTCATCAGGCAAACTTTTAGAATGTGGATCATGCAATAACTTTATGACCAATCACTGAAATGCAGGCCTGTGATAAAGAGTTTGTAGCTCACCTCATATAGGCCAATACATTTGCTTACATGCTTTAGATGAAAATAATGTAAGGCTACTTGCTAAGAAAACTTATTCTGAATATCCCAGTCTCACTGAATCCACCTTGGTCCTGCTCCAAATTAGAGATAATTCTAAAGAAAAGGCCAAATTAAGGATAATTCTAAAGAAAAAAGACTCTGGGGCTGTCTCTTTTGAAAAGACATTTTAACATTCTAACTTCTCAGAGATCCAATTTCTAGTAAAAGACTGCTCAGGGTGTTCATAGGGGAGTACTTTGTAGTATAGAGTACTTTGTAGTATAATCTACATTGGAACTTTGTACTCTGCGTTTTGCTGTTTTTAATTTTAAACTTGTGCCTGGTCTCTAGGATCATTAACAACCATGTGCCGTAAAAGGCAGAGGCACCCAGAGGTGCTACCTATTTACTTTGAAGTCTCTGTAATTTGTTAGTCACCACTTTGAGAAACTGATTCTCTGGTGCCTTCCTGCTGCATTCTGAGTTACATAAAAAACAGCCATCTCTTTAACAAAAAGCCAGCATCTAAAATTGAGACATCTGTATGAACTGTACTCTGGGTCTCTCCTCCCCTTTTCAGGCGGAAAAACCCCGTGACTGCCACATAAACACCTTCTCCAATTCCATCTGTGTCTGTCTTTACCAAGAAACCAGGAGAGAAAGGCTTCTGTGTTCAAAAATTTACATATGCTGGTCTAGTATTAGGGAAATTAAAAAAAAAAACAACAACAAAATCTCCCAGATGTGCACATACTTTTATAAAGCTCTCATGCTGACTCTCAGCACACAGGTGTGCAGGGAAATCAGAGCTAGATTACTCGATGCCACTCACAGGTGGAGTCAGTGCTGGCTAAAGTAAGGGCTTCTTAATCATGAGCCTCCGAAATTGGTTCAGATCGGAGGGAACTGGCTTCAAATAACTTTACTGTGGAGCTCTGGTATGGTAATAGCTTATGTGGCTGAAGTCAAAACAGTTAAAGATGACAAAGAATAGAGCTAAAAATAAACTGCTTACTTTGCAGCATTGATCAAATGTGTGGTGCCATGTTCCCAGCCTTGGACGGGGATTTCTATCACCATCAAGTACTCCTTTAAGAGCTTTTCCTTCATCTTCTTCTCAGGATCTGTCAAAAAGTGAACTTTTAAGTCTTCAAATCGCCCTCGGTCTCTGTTGACGAGAGGAACAGCTCGGATTTCTGAAGAAAAAAAATAACAAACACATAAGCAAAATATTCTTCTAATAAAAGATAATGTGTGAGACCATATATATAATGATTCATTTTTGAAAACACAGAAATAATACAATTAAAGAATGGAAGCATCCTATTTAGCCATAGTCAAGCTCAAATGGGAAAGAGAGCTGCACTGAACTGTAATATAAAACATACTATTTTCAGGAAGCCAGAGACAATTCAGCAGCCAGAGGCAGCAGATCTTAGAATTACATTCCCACACTTCAGAATCAGACCAAGCTGAGGATGAACACCGACTGTACCAATCTCAAGCTCTGGATCCTCTGGCAAGTTATAGCTTCTCTGCGCTTCCACTGCTCAGGTGAAAAATAAGGCTGCCCACAATTACAGCCTATAAGGATGAAATAACGTACCTAAAGCACTTCGCATCATGCCTCCTGCACATTAAGCTATTACAATATGAGCTAATCTGCCATTTACCTGCTCTGTGCCAGGCACTATATTAAGGGCTTGACGTCTCTTCATTTGTCATATAGAATACTGAGGGTATCACACATATAATATGTGATATTTTATCTGTGTACACACACACACACACACACACACACACACACACACTTTTCCCACTCACAATTAACGGGCTGAAAGTACTTTCCAAGCCATACATAAAAGATAGGAGGGTATTATGATTACTGCTATTGCATACTTATTGGTAACCAAGTAAATGACAGGCTACTATATATGTAAATGAAAATAATATACTTCAATCAGACTATTTCTGAGCAAAAGAGCAGAACCCTGATGCTCAGTGTGAACCGGGTGGACCAGTAGCTAACAGAAGGCACAGATGTGAATTGGTGTCCAGTTTCCTCACCAGGGCCACTGTCCTTCAGGGTTACCAGGGGCACGAAGTGTTGGCTGTCATAGCCGAGTACGATGGGGTATCTGTAGCACTCTTGCGCAGGCCAGTGGAGAGGCAAGTAAATCCCGCCCACCTTCAATGGAGCGAAATTTGAACCCGATTCCAAACTTCTCAGCATTTTGTCTGTTTAAGGCAAGAGAAATAATTAAGACTCCGAGGTGACTTTCATCAAATTCCATTTAGCTACAGTGCCTGTAACTTTAGTAACATCAGTTTTCCCTAAAAGCTGAACATTAAATTTGAAAGGCACTTAAATACAGACGAATATCTCACCTGAAATGACAATGATCGGCCTTTTGAGGATGTTGCAAAGGACAAATATATGTATTTCTTCTAGGGAATTATACTGAAGTCCACTTTGGGCCACCGGGGAATCTGTGGATGCCATCTTGGTAAGGTTTTCCCATTCATCAGTCCAATTCTAAGGAGGAGAGAAGGGAAAAAGGAAATTGAATGCATCCTGCATTAAGCAATCATTCTGACCTTGCTCTCTAATTATTCATTTCTATGTATAACTCAGCTTATTTTCCCCCTTTCTTGAAATCATCATTCAAATGATCACCCTTTTTTCCCCATTTCGGTTTTCTTCCTTTACTTTTTTCCACTACAAGGCAAAGTCAAAAGTGGGGGAGGGTGGGGACAGCACCTGCTTTCAGAAAAATCCCTGATGAGGCATGGTATCTCTGCCCCTTATCCAAATGTACACAAAAATTCCAAACTTGTGACTGAGCTCTTTGGGGAGGCTCATGACTGAGACTGACTGGCTGGACCAATAAAGCATATGATGAACAAGTGAACCGAAAAGCAGCCAAACACCACAGGAAAGGCCCTCACCTACTACCCTGAAGCTTCCCAGCAGGAACAAAAGCTTTGGGTTCATCACACAGGTTTCTGGTGTTTTCCCGTTGACTAGTTTTGCCTAGCCAAGTTCATGTGATCTAATACATGAGATCCTCCATGAAAACAGGGGCCAGCCTCTGATACCCTTTCCTCAGGGTGAAATTGTCAACAGATGCTTAGTGGGGGGACAAAACATACCCGGGTATCATAGCAAAGCCCCGTTTCCACAAATTCCTGAGACTTGAGACACTCCAGTTGCCAGCGGTATTTGAAATTGCGTGTGTCTGCCTCCTTGAGAGTGCTGAAGAGCGCCTTCCTCAGGACCAGGTCTGTGTCCTGAACACCCCACATGTATTGAGAAGCAGCGTGCATGAGGCAGTTTCCATCTCCTGAGGACAGAAGGGAAGCACATTCAGGCAAAGCACAGCTAAGTAACCAAGCAAAGGTTTTCACAGAGTGCACCAGCTCTGCTGCTATCTAGGGGACCCAGTAAGGCACACAAGAAATGCAAACGGTTTAATGTCTTATTCCAAGGGCCAAGGAAGAACATTTCCCAAGGTGATGACAGCTTTAAGGACAAAAAATAAAAAATAAAAAAATCACTCCTTTCATTCTTAATTTTAATGAACGAGCTCAACAGAGCACCTTGAATAAACAGAGACTGTGGCTCCACCCTGGCTCTGGTAACTAATAAGGTAACCCTAGGGGAAAGTTCTTAACCTCTCTGAGTAATTTTCCTTTGTGAAGTGAGGACATTGGATTACGACCTCTGAAGTTCAGCCTTTTCTAACATTCCTTGATATTCTGGTGCAGAAACTGTCACTACTGCTTGCTCATTCTAGCAGACAGCAGGCAAGGCAACAAGCGCCAACCAGGAAGCCGGCAGGGCTTTGTACTAGACAGGGATGGTGGGTATGACTCAGTGCAAATGACCTGACCATTCCACTGCAGCCTCTGGGGCCTGGGGGTTTCCTCTCCTCATTTGTAAAGTGGGATTGAGATCACCCGACTACCTACCACCCGCCCACCCACCAATACCCCCTAGAAATGCTTTATGTCAACATGCTTGTTAGCGATTAGAGTTCTTTATTAAGAGTTAAAGAATGCTTGGACATCTAAATTTGAAAGTAATTCAGAGTTTAGAGCATTTTTAGAATTTTGCACAAAAGAACTAATTTTTATTCCATTCATGTGTTACTTTCACAGGTTAAAAGTCACAATTCAAGAGAATGCATTTTTTCCAACCTCCAAACAATAAATATTTGAAAATAAATATTACATAAGAAAAGTTAATCCCTTAATTTCCTTTGCCAAGAAGACTACTGTTTTTCTAAAGGAAGGTTAAACTTTTGGTGTACTGGTTAGCATTCTGGACTCTGAATCTAGCAATTCTGTGTTACTCTGTAAGCAGGGCAATAAAGCCTTTTGAAATGTTATCCAATTGTAATTATAGGCACACTGTAAAAATCAAAACAAAACCAAAAACATCTTCCAAAATGTATCCAAAGCTAGCACCCTGTCAATTTATACACTTAGAAAAGCGAGCTAATTAAGTATTCAAACAAATGAACAAAAAAGATCACTCCAGCCTGGTGTCTTGGCAGAAATGTGGCAATGATTACATTCTGTTGAAATTTCCCCTTTGCAAAATCTAGAGCAAAGATAAGGCTTTTTTTTTTTTTTCTTCTTGCGCTTACTTTCAGTTCTTTATTGAGATGCACCAGTACAAAATTCCCTAAGTAACATCTGGAATTCCCCAGTGCTAAGTTATTTGACTAGCAATTGAGCAACAGCATTGTACTTTTTGTTCTGGTGTGTAGACATTTAAACTGCGAAGTGCACCCTGGACTTTCCAAGTGGGTGTGGCCAGGGTGAGCTGGAATAGGGCTACTCATTATACAAGTGAAATCGCTGCAGCCAATAGACGCTGGAATTTTTCACATGAAGTTTCAATTTTATGCCACCTACTCCCTTCCTCATTCACAGCAGTCTCATATCCTCAAATGCAAACTTGTGAATCACCCCCTCCCCAAACAGACCACTGACCGTAGAACCTTCCTATTGAGGAAGGTTTGGGAAGAAAAAAAGTACTCATAAATATCAATAAGGAAATGTTTTTCCCCTCCACTAAATATCACGTCTTCCTTTTCCAGATTTTAATGGAATTTTCTTCAAAGTGGGTAAATAAAAAAAAATTCTAATCCTAAAAATCCCTATTTCCCAGAAAATGTTACCAAATGCTCTTGCCTCTCAAGTTTTGTTTGTAGCATGAATCCTTAACAATTTAAATGACATATCTTTGCAGAGCAAGTATTTACCATTCGTATTTCTTTTTTTTTCTTAAGGAATTGGGCAAGTTAAACCTAACATTTCAGCTAATTCTGTGAATGATAACAGGGCTTCCTTCAAGCAACCACATTTCTAAAGTGGCAGACTCTTCCAGGCAAATACAAAATTCTACTTCTAACTCTCCCGGATTGACTTCTCTTTTTTGGTAACAAAATGGGAGAGAGTTAAAAACCACAAACTGTCAGGAATATAAACTCCTTGATGATAACATAATTACCTACTTCTAGGCATCATTTGATTTAATGCCAAGAGCAATATAAACACCAGCTATCCCCAGTTTTCTTTGTGTGTTTCTAAGAATTTGTGTTTCAAAAATAAAAACAAGATATTGCGGTGAGGCACAAGACACCCTAGAACCAAACCAAACCAAAAGAAAACATGCCCCCCTATTCGTCCACTTCAAGTTAGCCTAGACAGAAATGGCCAAAGTTAAGGTACTAATTAGGTTAATTAACTTAATGTTCTTATCATCTCATTGTCCACAAGGATTTTTTGCACTTGGCTGTATTATTTTGACTGGGATGGTTTAGGACTGTCACTGACCTGAGATTTCTTGAAGCATATAAAGCTGACCAAGATCCATGCATAATTAGCTACATCTATGGAGTAGAATTTTGTATCTGCATGAAATAGTATGCCTGGGTGTTTCTATGCTGTACATAACTCTTGCTCAGGGGAAACAATTAAAAACAAAACAGTCAAGCTTAGAACAGGAAACAGCTACTAGTGGTAAAGGGCTATTGAGCAGACTGGCACAGACAGCAAGTAAGAATCCCTGAAAACAATGAAGCAGAGGTGGTCTAAATTCTGTGTGAAAACCTCAAACATTTTCCTACTTCACAGCATTGGATAATAGGTAACAGAACCTAGAAGGGAGACAATGGAAACCCCTTTCTCCTTAATAGCCATTCACCGATTAATCCATAAACTGCCACCAATTCAAGAAGCCATCTTCTAGTCATACTAGTTCATGCTACACTTTCTTTTGAATTTAAAGCCTTTAATTTATTTATTGTTAAAGCCCTTTAATAGTTCCATGACTTACTAGGGAAAGGTATTTTACAAATGATTTAGCAGTTGCAACAAAGACAGATATAAATAACACAAAGGGGGCAAGGTGATCATGAGTATATTCCCCAAGTCTCAATGCACTCTGCTCTCTATTATACACAACTAGAAAAGACTCTTATAAAATCATTTTTGAAACAAGCTTGCTTTTATCACACGAGTTCCTATACTAGAAGTTCCTATACCGAGGTGTCTACAGCCTCAAGGGATTGAGTTTGGGCTCATGCTATTAAAATGGAATGAAGGGAGCACCAGGGGAGCACCCCCTAGGCCGAAGCAATCTTACCATTAGTTTTCAGGGCCACAAGCTTCCTGACTTCCCGACACCAGTTGAGCTTCTTCTGATTTTCCAGGGAGGCCTGGATGTTTCTGTCGATGAGGGCTTTGTGGATTATCTCCCTAAACTGTGGACAAAACTGGCAAGTTCTGAACATTTCCAGCGTGTATCGGTGCATGGATTTAAAATGATGAAGAATTCCACTGGTAGGTTTTAAAAAATCTTCTGGAGTTCTCTCTCTTATCTTCACAGCTTTCCGCATATTGCTCAGATACAAAGCCTGAGGAAGGAGTTGTTCAGCCATTGTGCTAGAAAACACCTGAAGAGGAGGGAAAAGACCCATTCCGTTAGCCCGCCTTTGATGCTTTTCCTATATACCTGCCTGCAGGAAGGCCCGGTGTTTGATCTTGTCATTACCCTAATCTGTAGGCAAAAGATCTTAGTCACCTCTACTCCCAGGATACTAGCTGGCCCCAAAGATTAACTCACACTGGACTGTTTTAAGTTACATCACTTTTAAAGATTAGTCTAAACAAGAGAAGGAAGGCGGTGAGTGGGTACTGAGGAGGAGGGGAATAACCCGTGTTTTCAGTAAAGTTTGTCAGGGAGCCAAGCCTGTCTGTCAGCAATAGGTCCTGTGCCTCCTAAGCGCCCATCTCATGACCACTGCAGCGGGATTTCAGGAGAGCCTAGGTGCCATGACGTGCAAGCTCCGCCCCTAAGACCACCCACAAGCAATCCCTGCTCTCAGGCCAAGTCTTGTTTTGTCTCTTTAAATATTGCCTTTCTAAGCTGGAAGACAGTGAATATTTGGGAAAAGCCCTTAATTTTTTGCTGTCACCTACACAGCTGAAGAGCATAACCTCTTCTGCCCAAAAAGAAATCTCTATAAAGAGTTTATTTATAAAAATTACAATGTTTACTAAAAGCTAGAACAAATGTTTTATAACCAATGAAAAAGCCTATTTCCAGCATGATGCTTTGCAATTTTGAGAGCACTTAGTAGTCAATAGTCTTTCAAAAACTTCCCAACGAACTTTTCTGCATCAGAATAAAAAACAGAATAAAAAGAACAGAGCAACAGATTCTCCATTTCCAGGAGCAGACATTGGAGCTCAGTTGTTTCAACTCAACTGACAATCAAACTGTATTATCATCTTCCAGGTACCAACCCTCAGTTGCATTTCCCACCGTGTCTTTACCCTGAAATCTTCAAGTATAATCAAATGGTGGAAGGAAATGAAATTTGGGAAGCAGACAGAGAAAGAAGTTCTAGTTGGGGCAAGTGAGAAAGAACTGAGGCAAAGATGAACACCTGCAAGGCACGCCAACAGGTGGAATGATGGGAATTGACACAGTGTGGGGTTTCTGAGCAGGAAAACTGTGAGGGTGGGGGGGTCAATTCTCATCCACTGGCCACTGGGAGGCTGTATCTCGCCATACATCCTAAATTCCAAGAGAAAGATGGTTCCAGAGCACAAAGATTTTCCTTGGGAAGTTCCACAGCAATTGTTTATCCCACTCCTGCATCATATATTTACTAGCCAGGGAAAGCCTCCAGCTGAAAAAGAAGTTAAGTCTATGAGAGGGAGGAGAAGCCTAGATTCTAGGGAAGCTGCTTCTGGGTGGGCAAGGCACTCCTAAAGCTATAGAGAAGGCTATCTAAATTCTTGTGTCCCTTTCAAAGGAGGAAGCGAGGCAAGATGACTCTAAGATCACTTGAGAGGAATTTTCTGATGGTGGTTTTGGACAGCAATTCTTATCTGATTGCTAGGTGAGGCCTAGGATAAGTCATCCTTTGGGTCAGATGGTAATCTCCCCTTTCATGTCATCGTCCTTGCAGGTGGAATTGGGCAAAATCACAATAGAAATGCAGACGCATGAAGGGACAAAAAACTTGGAATGAACATACACACACACACACACACACACACACACACGCACGCGCGCACAACACTTCTCTGTGACATGGCAAAAGTCTCTTTCACAATGTCATTCATTCATTCATCCCCCCCCATCCTCCAGACAAGCAGTGCCTAACCACTACCGGGGGCCCAGCACTGTGCTTGATGCTGGAGCTAAAATTCAAAGGTGACTTTATTCCCATCTTAAAACACGACAACTTCAGGCTGCAGTTAAGGCAACAGAAGTACAGGTCCTGCTCAGGTCCCTCGGCCATCCACTGGCTGAGCTTAGCCTAGAAGCCAGGACTTCCAACACCTGCCCTGTTATAGCCACAGCACCACACCAGTGGATATAATGCCTGCCGCTTTCAGATGGAGACAGGCAGTAGAAAGATTTTTTTAAAACCTAAGTATTGCCTGTTTTTGCTTTTCAACACTATTATTCTTTTCTGAATATAAAGATTTTCCAGCAGATCTCAAGCAGTGAGCGCTGTAAGCCATACGTAAGACATGCAAAAGACAACTTACACTAAGTCTGGTGTCACTTCATTTCAGTCTGCAGAATTGACTCCTTAAAAGAAATCAAGACCCACTGCTCAAGTCCCCAGTACTCAGACTTCTCCATGCTTAAGATTAATGTGCATGATGCAGAACACTAATATCCTAGAGGCAAAGGCATACAATATTACCCTTGACATGTCTTTTACACATCTACTACCTTGCTGATTTTTCAAAATTAACAAACACGTTATCAAATTTTGGGAAAATACCTCTGCAATAATTCAAAAGTCTTGCAGAAATCGAAGATGCACCTTCAGTGAGAATGGAACAGTAACAGGAGGCTCATTAGTATGGAGCATTAGGGCTGTGGCCCAGAAGACTCTTGAATGAACAACACTTCTCCCAAAACCCAGCCCGGAGACACTTGACCAGACTGGTTTTCCAAGGAAAGATCACAGGCAGGGAAAAGTGAACACAAAGCGGTCTCAAAAAGAGCTGAGCTCCTTCCTTGCTTAATACCACTGCTTTCCTGAGAGGCCAGGTGGCAGGATGTGGGACGACCTAGGCTGACAAAGACAACCTACTGTGGGGTAGGGGTTGGAGCAGGGGCCTGCAGAGTCCTTTAAGCTGGAGCCCCCAAAGGCAGGTCAGCGACTTGCATACTTCTCTTAGACTGCTGCACCTGAAAATGATGCACCCTAACCTGCGAGCCCACCCACCTCCCTGCACAGAACGCCAAGTGTCTGCAAGCTGTGCTTGGAAAGGCTAAGCTGACAGAGCCCCCCACTTCCGCAGGGCTTCATTGCCCTTGCGACACTCCACCCCCGTTGGGCTAGTTCTGCACAAACTGGAAAGACGCCACAGTGGTTCTGCAAGGTTTACGTGGCCATAAGCATGCAACGCTTGATTTAGAGGAGCAAAGCACCAATGACCACCGGACCAGAGGGCTCCGAGGCCGACTCCCCACCAGCCATGGCAGTTTAAGTTCTCTGCACTATCTGAAAAGGGCCGCTGGCTAGAGAAATCCAAGGCTGTCACCCCGACATCTGGCGGGGCGACCTCAACTCCCTGCAAGGCACACAAACGACTAACCAACTCCCTTCCAGGACAGCTGCAAAGCCTAAGCCCAATAGACCTGGTAATCGATGCCAAAATGCACCCGCAGCCCTAGTCCCTAGGAGTCCGTAGCAGACGGCACCGGGACGCCAGTTACCTGTCGCGCCCTCAAGATCTTCTCCCGAAAGCCCAAGTCAGCCCAATTGTCAGGGCAAGCGTGCGCCACAGGCGGAGGTCGGGATCTGCGCCGGGTCGAAGCTGTGCCCCATGGACGCCGGGGCTACTGGGTAGCTCGCAAGCCGGGTCGGCGGGGGCTGTGGATCTCGCCCGCCGCTGCCGCCACCGTCGCCTGGCGGCCTTTCTCGCCGCTCCGCCCCCGCGGGCTCTGAGCTCTCTGCACTTGGCCGGAGTGAAGGCTGCAGACTGCCAGTTCTTCTTTTTTCCCTTTCAGTTTTACCGCCCGCAACTACAGGGGGATTTCCACGGGACTTTCCGATCACGTGACACGGAGGGCGCTGGTAGCTCGCTGCACTCGCTTCTGCTGCCACTAGGCGGCGCAGCGCTCTTCTCCCCCCCCACCCCCCCCACCCCGAGCCCGGCCCGCCCAGTCGGCGGCTAGAAACTCCTGCGCCCCGCCCCGGGGTGTCCCAGCGTGAGTCACCTGGGCATTTCGGAAGCTGAGCACAACGTCATATCCCTGTGGAAATCGCGGTGATGGGAACTGGAAATGAAATAGGTTCTTTTTCTTAGCCGTTTTTCTGCAGAAATCATCAACTGTGGAGAACAAGAAGGGAAATAATAAAGAAAGAAAACCCTAAAAACCACCCCCGGCAGGGTCTAGGACCGCAGGCCTCGGGCTGGGTTTTAAAAACTGAGTCTGTGCACGTGAGCTCGTCGGGGAGCACCCTAGTCGGGTCCCTCCGTGGGGATTTCAAGAAAAAGCAGCAGCCACAGCCCTGGATCTCCATCCTCAGCTTTCCTGTCAACCCAGACTCTCGGCTGCTGGGATGCGGCTCCAAGGTGACATCAGACCCCAAAGCCTGCGCCCTTGAACGTCACCCGGTCCAGGCCAGTTTTAGGTAAAATTAGGCATCTGAGCAATGGCCTTACAGTGTGCTCCACTTTAGGCTGATTGTTTGCACTGTGTACTGCCATTTAAACACAAAAACTCCACTTTTAAGTAGAAGAAAGCGAAGCTGAAAAACTTATGCCATTTGCCCAAAGTCTACACAATCAGTAATTGGCACAGCTGTGATTGGAACTGGCCTGGTACTCCAAGCCACACTATTAAGTGTTAACTATTAAACTATTAATACTTGAGGAAAGTCCCTACAGGATTTAAAGACTCAAGGCTCCCATTTGACGCTGGCTCCCACCCTCACACACATACAGCAGTCACTTAGCCAAACATGGACCTGGCAGATGTGAGTTTGGAAACCAGACTGGCCTT
Organism: Scalopus aquaticus; assembly: GCA_004024925.1. Lineage (NCBI taxonomy): Eukaryota > Metazoa > Chordata > Mammalia > Eulipotyphla > Talpidae > Scalopus > Scalopus aquaticus. The sequence goes on from PVIJ01016135.1 coordinate 19,049, forward strand.
AGTACCACCACTGGGAACGTCCCCAGCTAGTTGAGATGAAAAATGTGATGTGCACATATATAAAAGAACACCTTTAATGCTCAGACCACTCTCCCCTTGTGTGCCTTTGGAACTAGAATTAGCCTGTTTTGGCTCGTTTCTGTCTGATGCTAGCCCCTCAACTCCTTCGGTAGTTTCTCTGTTTACTTTCTGGTCTACTTTTGGTTCCTGGTTTGTGAGATAGGGATGCAATAACAGCAGTAACAAATCTGAAAATCCACGCTTACATTTGCTAATTGTAGCTACTCGACCAGGTAGCTGCTCGACCATCTTGCCTGGCAGTCAGATGCAGAAGTGGTCTGAGGCCCTCGATTTGGCTTTATCCCCTTTTCCCATGATTCTGCCTCTGGAGTGATGCTCTTTCAAATCGTGCCCTTCCCTAGTTCTTACTGTCCTTTCCACCTTCTGAATCAGGGCTCTCCTGGGTCAAACACTTAGCTTTTTTTTTTTTTAACACTTAATGCATGGACAAGACTAATAAGATTTTTTTTTATTTGATGGTGAATAAAAAGGAAAGAATGGAAGGAAAAGAGAATGTGTAGGAGACTCCTTATGGTTTTGGTATTGTTGCTAAGGTTAAAAAACAAAAACAAAACAAAACAAAAAACCCTGAAATCTCTCATTCCTTGCCCAGTGAGCAAGTTTGGGAGGCTTGAATAGATAAAGGAATCAATAGGTTGCTATGGGAACCAGAAGATAAGACCCACCGCCTTGACCTTGACCAGCAAAGCTCCAGGAAAGTGGTATCAGAGTCAGGACACATTCTAAGTCAAAGGTCAATGCCTAACCCAGACATCCTAGCAAATAACTGGTGCAAACTGGCATCCCAAGAGGTTATAAAGGAGAGCCTCAAGCCATTCTTTAGACACTCAGGATATCTCCTGTCTCCTCCTCCCTGCCCCTTGCAGGATATTTCAATAAATCCACCTTTCCTATTTTCCATTCTGGTGAATTCTTTCACCCCTGTGCCTCTGGCCTACACCCCAATTTCCCTGAAATGATAACCCAGTGTGTCACTAGTAGCAGGAACAAAGATCCTCCTTGGAAGGGAGGGAATTGCCTTAATGTCCCAAGCAGCTCTTATCCCTTTGCCTGAAAGTATGGAATGCTGAACTCAAAAGCCCATTCCTCCACAAATTCCATTTTAATTTTCTGTCAAAAATTGAAATACTTGGCAAAACAATTTAATGTTAGATCATAAAAATAAATATTCAGTTCTTGGTTTTCATTTCTGTGGAGGCTGTTATTAATGACCAAACGTAAACAATGACAAAAAGATCTGAAATGGGTGCTTTTAAGGAACTATCTAGTGTACAGTGTCAGATTTAGCAGTAAGCTGCATGTTAACCAAAAAACTAGTCCTACTGGGCAGAATGAGCGACCTCCCCAAAAGCCCCCCAAACCTGCCTGTTCTAAATGGGTTATGTTATCTGCTGCATCAAGACCAAACATACTCTAGTGCATACTTCAATGGAAAGGAACTTTAATACAATAGGTAGAGAGAAGAGAATAGAAAGAATATAGTTTAAAAGTTTCCACATGAAATACCCAAAAGTACACATTCCCTCATAGGTAAATGCCCAGCCAAATAGGTTTGGCCCAAAGCCGGACCACTGAGGCCCAAAAGCTTGCCACAGTCAAGGGCACCTTCTTGTGGGGACCCATAGCAAAGAGGCAGAGGGGCCAGACAACTCTGGAAGGAAAAACGCAAAATCGAAGTTAAGATAAAGGCTGACATTATCAGCCTCTCCATAGGTCTCTCACCCATGTCTCTGTCACTTTTAAGTGTCTCCTTCGATGTCCCCCAAGTACTGGGTACAAGTCCAAGGCTGAGAAGCAAGCATAGCTTCTTTTTCACGTCTCTCTGATCCATGTACCTCCTTTGCTCTTCTTCCTTCATCTCTCTTGTTTTGTCCTTCGTCTCTCTCAACTTCTTGATGTTCAGTTCCACTCTTCCTTGAGTGGGGCAGGGAATCTGGAACCTCCTCTTTCTACAGGTACCACACTTTCATAGACTGATATTTGGAGGAGTGCACACCACTGTGAAAATTTGCCTGTAATGCTCCCCCTTTCTCTCCATTTGTCCCTCAATTCCCTGATTTCAGTTTGAGGCGCCTACTGTTCGGCCTCCTTTCCTCCTCCCCCATCTCCATAAAAGAGGATTTCTCATAGGGACCTAATTTCTGGGACTCACTAATCTAATTTGTGTTCCTTTACAAAAACAGATTACAATGTGATTTTATGTTACAATTCTTGGGAAATATTCCCATTGAAACCAGAACTTCCTAGAACTTCCTGGTAGAAATTCCAAGTGCCTCAGCAGACTGTATTTCCATGAGTCTAAGAATCCATGGTTGTAAGACACATCATGGATTTGATAACAACCCGGTAGGTGGGGAAACATCATCATTCTATTAGATGCACACACCTCCCTTCTTACTCGTGAAGCTAGCCTACATTTATTGAAATAAGTATATTCTTTCTTCTTCACTGTACAGGGAAAGAAAGATGTTCCCTTTACCCTCCTAGGTTCAGGAGCTGGGTCTATGAAATACAGTGACAACAACAGATTCACAAGGGGAAAGGTACAGGAATTTATAAATTTTTAATATTATGCACATGGGGGCATTACAGGAAAAGAGTGAAAGCTCAAAATAAAAAAGGTGAGATTTGATAGTTTATGTAGAGCTTTGAGTCTTAATAGGGAAAGGGAGTTATAGGCAATTTAGGGGTGAGCACGTGATTTTAGTAAAGATGAACAAGTCCTTAGAATAATGGATGGGAGGCATGATAGTGTGTGAGTTTGTCTGAATGTTGTGTGAAGGTCTAGTCTTCTCTCCTGTGTTTGTAAGAGGGTGGTCCTCAGGAAAGGGGAGTGTCCCAGGACCCCACCCCCCCACCTCAAGCCAGAGAGATCCAAGACACCTAGGACTACGAATCCCATAATGCCATCATCACTGAAGGGAGGATACTGAGGACTGAGGGTGGAGTTAAGCAGCGGTATTTTGGTATTTAACCAGACATGTGCATTTTGGGGTCTCTCTCGCTCTTGGCTGTTTGCCAAGTTTTGGTGCACCATTGGGATTATAGCTCAGCAGAACTGGTAGGACTCATTCACCAATTATTCTTTTTTTTTTTTTCTCTTGAGTTGTCTTTTTATTTCCCCTCTTTTTGTAAATAAACCCTTTATTAATATTATTGTGTGTGCCTGCAATTGAGCCTTAATATAAGTCCCTTTTAAGCACACGGGTGAGGACCCACAGTCAGGCACCCCATTTTATATCGGGGCTACCCTGTAACATGGTGAGTCAACCTTTCCTGGTTGATGAAACACCTAGGGAGAGGGTTGATGACTCCTGAGTTCGTTTTGGAGGATCTGTCTTGAGATAAGTTCTGAGAAGTCTCTCCTTGTATTCACTGTTTTTCAAGTCCCTTCAGCTCCAAATAATCACTATATACCAAGGTAGCCTATTTTGAGGTAGCATTTTCATCAGCAAAACAAAAGATCAGCAAAAACTCACAGCTGCTTGTGTTATTTGTATTTCCAATTCAAGCAGAAACTGCTCAGTTAAAACTAAATTTGGATTCCTATACATTGAATAGAATATTCATCAAATGATGCTGTATTGAAGCTAAAGGAGAAAACAAGACAAAAGTGCATGGAAATATTCTAAGCGGTTAGTAAGTGGCTGCGTTTTCATCGTTCTGGGAAAGCAGGAGGTAGGAACCTGTTGAAACCTTGCAGAAAGGGCCCCATAGAGATGAAGCTGTGTAAATGTGTAATGGAGACATAGACCAAGCCTCAAGATTAAAGGCTTAGATGTGCCTGATCCTTTGCAAGGTCAGAATCCATCTGTTTATGGATGTGCCCCCAAATAAGCTTTGTAGCATTATCCAGATTTGGAAATGATTTTGGAATTAATTGATTGGGTTGCTTATTATCTATTATTCTCCACTATAATGAAACTCTATAAGAGCAGGATTCTTGCTCTCACTATTTCCTGGCACAAGTAGAACTTGATAAGTACAAATTTGTTAGTTGAACAAATGAATGAACGAAGAGGGACCTTATCTAGCTGCATTTCTAAGTTTGTGAAAACACAGTTACTACAACTGTATCATTTCCCTCCATCACTTGCTCCTCTTTACATGAATGTTTAATCACTTCCTTGTCAAAATTTAGAAATTTTTAAATATTAAAAAGAATATTGTCATAAGCTTAGGGAAAATGGCATTTGGGAGTCCCAACACATTGATTCAGCTTTTTGAGCTTGTTCTTTCCGTTGAGTTCAACTTCTTCGGTTCAGTTTACTGGGTTTGCTAGTTTCATCCTATTGCTTGATCTTTCTTAAATAGATTAGGGAATTGAGAGAAGACCAAGAAAAAAGAGTCTGTGCCTCTTTGAAACTTTAAGTCCTCCAAACATTTACAATCGTCCCTAAGCAAAACTTAACTCATCAGAGAAGAAAATAATTTGGCTCTAAATAAGAGTGTGTGTCCTGAGAGGAACTAGTCAATTTCTTCCTTCTCCTTTGAATGAGTAAATATCAGCCAGCAGAGAAGCTCTGAGCCTTGGCCAGGTGTATTTACTACATTATGTTTAACACATTTATTATTCTCTCAATCACAGTTGACTGTTTTCCCATATGAATGTTTAGAAGTTTTAAAATGTTCATGAACTTTAGTTTTCCCTAATCCATTTATAAATTAGTTTATTATGTGCAAAATTATTCATCTTTGGTTTGCTACATATTACTGAGGGGAAAAGGCTCTTATTTTCTGAACTGGTTTAGGTCTCAGAAAGTCCTGAGGCTATAGCTTTGTTGTTACCAGTTTTCAACAGACAGCACTTAGAAATCTAGGAGAAAATTTTGCAGTTGCCATGGTTTGAATGTCTTGAGACTGCCAAAATCTTGAAATAAATCTGCCAAATCTGCCTTGGGATGGGTTCAGCCCTCTAGAGAAAACATCTAGATCGGCATCATACTTGGTCTTTAGAATGAAATGTAGTTTTCTCCTGAAACAAGTGACTTTCCTAGTATCTTATAGAAGGACCTCAAAACCCCTCAATTTGTTACACTCAGTTCTGCAATAAATTTTTTTCCTTAAAAGACATACCTTGATTCTTGCTTTTGTGGTCAATTCTTGGCCTCTCTGATTGAACCAAACAGTCATACTTGGTGGTTCTCAATCATGTAAAACAGACAAATCTGAGCAAAAGTGGAGTTTAAGATTACAATTTATTTTTTAAGAAAGGACTTAAAAAACATATATATATATATATTCCTATATATCCATATATATATATATATATATATATATATATATATATATATATATATATATATATATATATATATATATATATATATATATATATATATATATATATATATATATATATATATATATATATATATATATATATATATATATATATATATATATATATATATATATATATATATATATCCATCCCTGGCTTTGACCTTCAGGAAAATTATTTTTCTGCTTAGGTGGCTGAAAAACTCTTGACCCTGGACATTTTAACTATAATTGTTCAGAGAAACATAACCGGCTATGTCTTACTCCCTACTTACAGTAGTTTTCTTTATAATAACTGAATTGTCCATGCAGAAATTTGGATGCTGCTAGGTTTTCAAAGAGACTTTCTGAAGTGAAATCAGATGTTTTAAATAGAAAATTCACCATAAGAAAATGTAAATAACCTCCTAAGCTAGTGATTTTTTACTCAAGGGCTTAACATTCCTATTTGTCTGATGATTTCCTAGTTAATAGTTGCTTTAATATATTTAAAAATTTAAGTCTTTAAGTGACAAATGCTGATAGAAGTCATTTAGAAAAACTTTAAGTTTTAGTTTAGAAACTAAAAAAAAATCCAAGGTTTGGAATTAATCACACTAAAAGGTACAAGAGGGCCTCCCTGGTGGCGCAGGGGTTAAAGTCTCAGCATTATCAAGCTATCACCAGCCACTGCACCCTGAGTTCAATCCCTAGCCAGGGATGCAGCAGACACATGGTGCAGCAGACCTCTCCTGTCTCACCCGCTGCTCCCCTCAGCAGTGTATTTTAGTAGATCTGCCTGTTCTGCTCCCCAATCTGCCTCTGGTGAATCCTCTCACCTTCCCCCCTCCCACCTCTGGCCTACACCCCAGTTCTTGTATGCATAAATAAATAAATTTTTCAAAAAGATGAGAATAATTTCATGGTTGTTTTCCATATTTTGAGGGAAGTCCAAGAATTCCTTATACATTTACCTATTTTAAATACATTTAACTATTTTTATAAATGTTGATTTATAGGAGTGTTGAATGTTTGCACTTGATAGAAATAAAAAAGAGTTGGAGACTGATGGTTTCTTTTATCTACTTTTTTGGGCAATATTTCAGATCTCTTAATAAGCAGTTTTCTCCAACTATACTGAGGTATAATTGGCAAATAAAACATCTACTTAGATACAAAATGTGATGACCTGATATATGTATGTGTTGCAAAATGAACTAATTAACACCATCATCAGTTCACAAAGTCACCAATTTGAGTGTATCTGTTGACAGCACCTGGTATCTCCTCTTGGTAAATTTCAAATACCCATGATAATATTATTTTTGATAAGACATTTTAGTTTTTTGATTCATTTTAAAAAATAGCACCTTGAGCCAGTTTTAGTTCATATACTCTTATTTTGAAGTCACTGAATGTATTTTTATCAGGGTCATTTAGTCATATGTCAATGACTTGATGTCTTATATATATTATAATTTACCTAAAAGAATAAAAATTGTGCCTTCCTTCTACCCAGAGAGAGGTCCGTAGGGCATTTGTCACATCCTAATTGGAGATAAGAGTTTAAGAACAGTATGTATGTGGAAAGAGATACCGGTACCCTGGGCCAGGCGACCGGATAGGACTTGCATTTCACCTCTGTGTACCCGTCATAACTTAAAGGAAAACTTCACAATGTCCAGAGCCCTTGGTGTCCTACAAATGAAGAAGGACAATGACCTCAAATTGCTTGCAACAGGAATCCACTTAGGTGGCACCAACCTTGACCTCCAAATGGAATAGCACATCTGCAAAAGGAAAAGTGAGGGCATCTACACCATAAATTTGAGGAGAACCTGGGAGAAGCTTCTGCTGAGAGCCAGTGCCATTGCTGCCATTGAAAACCTGGCTGGGACCAGTGTTATACTGCCTAGGAACACTGGCTGGTGAGCTGTGCTGAAGGTCCCTGCTGCCCCTGGAGCCGTTCGTTGTGCTAGCTGCTTCCCTCCTGGAAACCTCACTGACCGAAGCCAGGCAGTCTAATGGGAACCAAGATTTCTGGTGGTTTCTGAGCCCAGGGCTGACTGCCAGCCTCTCAAAGAGGCACCTTATGTTAACCTGTCTCCGCGTCCTCCATGTCACACAGCCTGTTCTCTGCATTGTGTGGACATTGCCATCCCCTACAAGAGAGCTCACTCAGTGGGTCTCCTGTGGCAGATATAGCCAAGAAGTCCTGCTCATACATGGCACAGGAATCCTAGTCTCTTGGAGATGAAATTAAGGTCGTTCTCAATGTCAGGCAGGTGACCTTGAATGAGGTAAGGAAGAATGAGCTTCTGTGGTCTCTTGTTCAGTTGCATGAGGGCAGCTTTGCCTTCTTTGCTTCATGTATTGCATTTTTGATAAGAATTTGCCTGATTCAATATAAATGTCTTCAGTTTACAGGTGAAGAGACTGAATTTCAGTGAGATGAACTCATATGCCTAGAGACATAGCAAACCAGGTTAATAGCTACCCAGAAATAAAACCCAGGTTTCCTGACTGCCCAAAGACCACATTCTGCACCTTGCTACCATGGAAACTTCCAAATAAATTACAATGAAGACAAGCTCCCAAACAACAACAACCAAAACCCCCAGAGTATTTCTAAGAAATACCAATGCTTTTTTGTCAAAGTGTTTCTTCTACTTGATAAAAGCAATAAAGACTAAACCGAGGCAACTAGAATTCAGAGGTTAAAGGAGATACCCAAAATTAGGCCTTCAGATTGTTGTGTAAAATCTTCAGAACCTTAATCAAATCTAACTTCCCCCATCTATAGAAAATATTTGATTTGGGGGGAAAACATCCAGGGGTCAAGAAATTTGTATGTGTCAAGCACCATGGGGTTCAACGCGAAAACTTCCTTATAGTTCTAAATCAAGTATTTCAGTGTGAGATTTCCTGAGAACATTTGCAAGAAAAGAAATACTAACCTTTCTTTTCCAGGTCAAATGCCAACTTAGGTAATTATCCTTTGCCCACTTTCCTTCCCCAAGCTGTTTTAACTAGATAAGCATGCTGCCTCTGTGGCCTTTGGTGAACTGAATTGTGATGTTACCACATATCTTTCAACAATTTGGAATGTCCTTGTTCGCTGAGTGCATTTCCCTTGAGAATGGACAAAATTTTGCCAAAAGTATCTGGATTACTTCAGGGTACATCATACTTTCCAAAGAGCAGAGGGTTTTGAGACCAAATCTTCAGCTCTCTCTCAGGTTCAACTCCATTCCATGGTCCCACAGAAGAACAAATACCCTTCACTTTTTTGCCTGGGGTATGTTTGATAGATGCCAAGGAGAAGCTTTAATAAATTGCTCAAGAAACAATTGTTAAGTGGATCAAAGTCTTGGAGTCAAACCCCCTCCCGTCCCTCCTCCCACCCACCTTTCCCCGACACACACACACCATGATTTTCCACAGTAACAGAAGAGCAGCACCCGGTACCAATTTCTGAAGGGTTTTGTACTCAGAAAGAGTTGCATTCTAGTACCAACCGCCCTACTTAACAGAGGTTAATTTAGGCATGTTACTCAACAACTCAAAACTCTTTCCTCAGGCTTACATATTTTTTCGCTTAAAATCTCTTGGAGCTATCCCATATCAGTACATGCCATCGGCTTTGCTGGTTTTTAAAAGTCTATATGGCTTCCATTTATAGCTGTACCATTATTTAACTATTGACAGACATTTCAGCAGCCTCCAGTTCTTTGCCCTGGGAGGCACTGCAGCAGTGTGGGTGGGTTTCTCTCTCTCTCTCTCTCTCTCTCTCTCTCTCTCACACACACACACACACACACACACACACACACACACACACACACACACACACAGAGGAAAGTTCTCTATGAGATGGGCTCTTGTATGTGGAATTGCTGGGTAAGCAGATCTTTGTATTGAAAGTGGCAGTTGTCCCTTCACAGGCTTAACAGCAGGGCCCAGGAATGCGTTTTCTAATGGAAATCTGTTAAACCCTTAGGTGAGAATGGTTTCTTGTTGTATTGGGTATTTATTGGTTAATGTATATTGTTTTTGTCATGAATGAGAGTGAGTATCCTTTCACAGTGCTAGAGCTCAAGTCTTTTGTGCATTTTCTCTTGGATATTTGCCTTTTCAAAGTGTGAAAACTATTTACACACATGGATTTTCTTATATGAATTGCAAATACACACACAAATATATATGCAAATATATCCGGATACATGCAAGTATATGTATGTATATATGCACAGACGTTTGTATATATATACCCATATAAATCTACTCTTGTCTTTCAGTAACTGTTTAGTTTTCCAAGCAAAATTTTTAAAATTTGCTTTTTATGCCTCATGGATTTTCAATCATATTTGAAAAGGTCTTTCCTATTCTGAAATAAAAGTCTCCCAATTTTCTTCTGAATATTGTGTGACTTTATATTCCACATTTAAATATTTAATGCATCTATAATTTATTTTACTTTAAGCTGTGGTGTAGGGATCTCATTTTATTTTACTTTCATTCTACAGATGATCACTGACTTGTTCTAATTATACTGTTAGTGAGTAATACATCAATCTCCAATTGAATTTATCATAGACTACATTTTTGTGTGTATTTTGATACATTGTTGAACTTTTTACCCTGTTTTACAGATTTTTTTTGGTCTGTTGTTATGCAAAGAAAACATTGCTTTAATAATTGGGATTTTATAATACGCTTTAATATCTAATATAGCATCTCTATAAATATTTTCAAGAATTTGTATAACTAATCTCGCTTATTTTTTCATATGAAATTTAGAATACACTTAGCTAGTACTTTGTCGCCAACATAATTGATTAGTTTTGTTTGGATTTTTTTTTGCAGGGTAGTTAGTGCATAAAATATACAGATCAAGCATCCCCAGTGGTGCAAGGGTTAAAGTCTCAGCGCTATCAAGCTATGACCAGCCACTGCTGCTTGAGTTCTGTCCCCAGTCAGGGAGCTTCCCACATGGCACAGCAGACCTCTCCTGTCTAGCCCGCCACTCCCTTCAGCAGTGTATTTCAGTACATCTGCCTATTATGCTCCCCACTCTGTCTCTGGTGAATCCTCTCATCCCTTGCACCTCTGGCACCCCAGTTCTTGTATGCATAAATAAATTAAAAATAGATCTTTAAAAAATAAAAATACAGATCACTCAGGAAGACTATGTATTCATGATGTTGAAACTTTTTGTTCAAGAATTTGTATATATTTCCATTTAACTATTTTCGGGTACCTCTGTGTATTTTGAAATTTGTACTTTATAGTTATCATAAAGAGGAGATAATATGAAAGGGGATAATACAGATACCTACCTGGAAGAGTTATTATGAAGATTAAGCGAGAATAATAAATAGTTCCTGGCCCTTACCCATACTCAAAAAATATAATATATGCCAAAGCACACTTTATTCCCGTATCCTGGCGTATGAGTGACTAATAAGATAAATTGGGATCTGAATAACCTGAAATTTCCATGGGTGTGATTCATCCTTGGCACTACCTTTAAAATAGAAAAAATTTTCCTATCTTTGCCACTCTTCTCTATGCCCTGCTCACTTCTGTGCCAGAGTGAACAGGTGACCAAAAGTCCCAGCAAGGGCATCTGTGGCATCCTTGTTCGGCCTAAGAATTTAAGAAACAGTTTATGGCTCTCTGCCTGTGGAAGGCGATACCAGCACCCAGGGAAAGGCAACCAGATAGGACTTGAGTTTCATGTCTCCTTGACAATGGTGGACAGAATGGGGAAAATATTACCAGACACATCAGAGATTGCAAAACCATTTTATTTTTGTTTTGAAGATAGAGAATCTTCCTCTATAGGACAGTAAAAGGTTTGCTCAAGATTGCCATTAAATAGAGTTAAGCTGTCAATCAAATGGAAAATGGGCTTTCTGTCTCCTGACACTCAGCGCACATATCCATGTGGTTCACACCCTTAATGGCGCACTCACCGCATGCTCGCTAGTGAGCTAAACGTTTTATTTGCCTTATCATGTTTAGGCTTTTCAAATAGGTATTACTAGCCCATTAAATAGATAAAATAAGTGAGGGTAAATGTCACAGACCTAGAAACAGACAAGATGTTTATAGGTTTGTTTCCAAAGTCTGCTTATTAACTATGATGCTTCATTTAGCATATTTTGAACAGGGTAAGGAAAATCAAGTGTAAGATAAATTAAACAACCACTTCCCTGCATGCCTGAGCGCGATCCTTCAGCTGGAACGGAAACATTCTCATGATGGGTATTATTAGTGTAAGTATTCTTTTTGTTAATAAAATCACACCTCAACTGAGGGCTGTAGTTCCTGGTACTTCTTAAAAATCAACCTGAGAAAGTCCTGGGGAAGTTAATTATCTTCCCAGCTACATTTGCTTTTAGGGAACAAGATTTACATTTTCATGTGATCTGAACATGCCATAGCAGCAACACCAGAGGAATACTTAATTCACTTATTTGTTTTAATTTTTAATTAAAAAATGTATTTCATTTGCTAGAAAACTTGTGGTGTCACACTTGCATTTGACTTTTGCCAGGTAACCTATCCAGCCTCTGAGAAATAGTTCAGAAAATATGAAAGATGATCCAGCAAATTACTTATTCCCCAGGTCCAAAAGCATGTGATCAATGAATCAGGGGAAACTGACTACCAGAGAAGAGAACACTAAGGCATCTCAGCATGAGTCACCGAACAGAAGGACTATCCCGTGATCAAAAAAGGTGAATGAACAAAGCAGGAGTTCCTTTTATAGTTTCCATTGATTTGATTAGCTTGTGCTAATTTCCATGCAGGCTGGTGGGGCCAGCTGTGGTAAAGAATGAGGAGTTGTTACTACAGCACCCAAAGGGCTGCTCAGTCAGAGAGAAGAATCCTTGCCATGTGTGGAGGAGGTGGGTCCTGAGCATCACTCTTGGGTGAGTACGTCAGGCGTTTAGGAAGGTCAGCGTCACTGAAGTCTACGGGAGGGAAAGGCCTGGAGTCTGGGAGCAGCAGTTTGTGGAGACTACGCTCCCTATCCTACAGTGGGAATGCTGGCTGCACTAGGTGCCAGGGGACCCCATTCCTAGAACAACTGGGGAGAGCAATTCTGGGACTTAGTCTTGGGGGAAGTCGAGCAGTTGGCATTTTAGCAAGGCAGATCCTCAGATAAAAGGACCCATTCACTGGGGTATGAGGGGAAGCTTGTTCCTGGGGAGTTTGTCTGTCTTGCTCATTGCTGTGTTGTCTTCAGGTGAACCTCAGCTTGGCACATAGCAGACACTCAACTAAGTGTTCACTGTGAATGGATGAGGCATAGAGCATGCGCCCAGTTTCTGAATGTAGGACACGTGGTGTGAGCAGGTCTCTGAGTGGGGTAGACCTGATGTTGAGTCATCTGAGCGCTGACTAAGAACATGGTCATCCCGGAGCCTGGGGTGGGGCAGAACATGCAGGTGGCCCAGGTGGGAAATGAGGTGAATGAGTAGTGGATAGGTAGTTCTTTTCTCATTCTTTGACAACTTTACATTATTATTAGATCTTTACTTTTAACCAAACTCAGTCTTAGCCTGTTCAGGCTGCTATAACAAAGTAAGCAAAGACAAGTGGCTTATAGACAGTAAAAAGTTATTTCTCACAGTTCTGGAGACCAGGAAGCCCAGGATCTGGCAGTATTGCTGCCAGTGTTAGTGTTTGATGAGAGCTGGTTTCTGGCTCACAGATAGGTATGGAAGCTCTCTGGGGTCTCTTTTGTAAGGGCACTAATCCCACCCATGAGGTCTCTACTCTTATGATTTATTCATCTCGCCAGTACCCCACCTCCAAATGTCATCGCACTGAGGATTAGTTTTCAACATATGAATTTGGAGGAGGGGGTGACATAATATTCCGTCTACAGCACACACTGAATTGGCCTTTACTTTTGATCAAACACACTAAAAAGTTTTGCCACTTTCCTCAGTTTCCATGAAGCCAAGATGGCACACACTTAACCAAGAAGTCACGTGCCCCTAATGTCCAGGGTTCATGATGCCATTCAATTTCAATTTATTAAATGCTTGTTATGTGGCTATTACTGTGATAGGTCCACTGCATACTGTATCCTAACTCCTCCAATAAATCCTTAAAGGTAGATGTTAGTGGATGCACTTTCTAGATGAGAAGCCTGAGCATAGAGTTCAACATCACATTCAGGACTACATAGACTAGGAATGTAGGAGCAGGAGTGTTAGGCGCAAAATACCTTAATTTTTCTTCAATTCTCCCTGATGTGGCCCGCTCCCAACCAGTACTGCTCAAACATTAATGTGCAGATGGGCGAGTCGCTTTGTTAAAGTGCAGGTTCTGGCTCAGATGCTCAAATTTGGTCTAGGACTCTGGTTTTCTAATGAGCTCCCAGGTGGTACTGATGCTATTGGTCTCTGAACCACAGTCTAGAGTGGGAGTGTCCAGAGAATAGATATTTTCAGCTCTGTGGGCCAGATGCTCTGTGTCACATCTGCTTGACTCTGCTACTGACATGAAGGCAGGCACAGACAACATTAAAACAGATGTGTGTGACTGCACACCAAGAAAATTTATTTATGGACACAGGAACTTGAATTTTATATAATTTTTGAGTATCACAAAGCATTATTTTTCTTTTGATTTTTTTTTCTGACCATTTACAATGTGAAAAACTTGATCAACTCATGGGCTATGGTTCCTGTCTCCCAGGTGGTCTAGTGATTCCGTCTTGATATGATGGGGGCGGGGAGGATTTGCCAAAGAGGGTCTGAGATCTTGTGAGAGCTGGCAGACAGGTGGCTGAGATGGGACAGCACAGCCTGGAGTCAGAGTCCGCTCTGTGATCGCCTTTGTCACTTTCAGCAAGGTGACACAGGAAAGACTTTTACTTTCCTTGTGTCTTAATTTCTGCATGTGCAAATTGGGACTAATAGGAATAACTATTTCACAGAATGATCATGAAGACAAAAAGAAGTGAGCTAATGCATGTACAGCTATGTGATGCCCTGCATGGATGAATTATAATGTTTGAATTATAATGCCAGCTTCAGAGGCTGAAATGGGATGTGAGAAACTGAATGGACCTCATAGCAGCTAACTCAAAGATTACGTAAAAGAGAATTTGCTGACCATCATACTGTGGATGTAAACAATCATCCAATTTTGAGGAAAATGCTTTGAGGAAGTGAGAACTAAATTCAGTTATATGAAGTGGGGTGAGGTCAATGAAGATATCTTCTTTTTTTAGATTTTATTTATTTATTTATTTTTGTATATATTTTTATTGTTATTTATGTCTTTTACATTTTGTATTCCCCTTGGGTAGCCCACCACCAATTCACCCGTGATACATCTGCGTGGTCCCTTGTGTTCTTTTCTACTCCATTTTGTGATCCCCCC
>PVIJ01016136.1:0-33796 GCA_004024925.1 Scalopus aquaticus
GGGGAAGGGGAGGATAAGGGCACAAAATGGAAGAGAGGAGAATACAGGGGACCATGGAGATGGATCACGGGTGAATTGGTGGTGGGCTGCCCAAGGGGAATACAAAATGTAAAAGACATAAATAACAATAAAAAAAAATTAAAAAAAAAATTTAAAAAAAAAAACTAGTAGAAGAGGTCAGTGAAAAGACCAATGATACAAACACTCTTCTTCAACTGACAGAGCGATTAATAAGGTTTTTATATTTTAAGCACAGTCTCCATCCCCTAAAAAAATATGCCACCTTGAAGAAAAGTGTGAAGCATCCACTAAATGTTTCTTGTTAAGTTGCCAAGGCTGGTGTTGCTCCTGACAGCTGGCTTACAATACGCATCCCAACTCTTCTTGGTATTCCATTCAAGGAGTAAGTGTGAAATGAGTTAGACCATTTAAAAGAAAGGAACTACATCTGTAAGGATTTTTATACTGATATTTATAAAATATCTTGAAAAATAACAGGAGAAAGCCCCCAGGAAACAGAGCCCTGCAATGAAACGACAGAAATGGGAGTAGAGAAACCAAACTGGAAGGGTCAGGTTTGTCCTTAGAGCACAAGTAACCTCAGTGAAGTGGTTAATTATTCTGAAAAACCTATTTTGGAGTGAAAATGTGGCACATGTCTAGATTTGGCATACAGGGAGCTGCCTAGAATTGTTTACCTCCTGAGCATCTTGATTTTTTTAAGACTTTTTATGTATAGAGCAGTCTAAGGAGCTGATGACAAGAGTCACACAGGTCCCCACTCACCTCCCATGATCTTGGATTGGCAGTTGATAAACTCCGGCTTCCTGTCGGTGAGGTACCTCTGGCAGGTGTGGTGCAGAATCTGGAAGAAGGTGCACTTTTCTGAGGCTGTGCTGGCCACCCACTGGTCAAAAGCATTTTCAAACAACAAATCAAATTCTGCAGAATCCTGGAAAAGACAGTGAAATAACTACTGATCGCACTCTATAAACACTGCTGTTTCCACTTTGCCCCATCGAAAATCTCACAGAGACCGAAACCACTGTTAGAGCTTTGGTCCTAAACATAGGGCTCATCTTTATTCACAACCAGGTGTATGGAGAGCACACTTCTCTCTGTTCGTCAAGAAAACCCCAAATCTTGCCATATTTATACATGCCCCAAGGAGCTACTATCACAGAAGCCCCTAACTACATATTGACTTATGTCCCAATTCAGACTACATTTTACTTTCTCAGTTATTTGGAAAATAATTTTTTTTAAAGATTTATTTATGCATACAAGCTGGGGTACAGGCCAGAGGTGTAGGGTGGCGAGAGGGTTCACCAGAGACAGAGTGGGAAGCAGAACAGGCGGATCGACAGAAATACATTGCTGAGGGGAGCAGTGGGTGAGGCAGGAGAGGTCTGCCGGCACCATGTGGGAATCTCCCCGGCTGGGCGTCGAACTCGCGGTGCCATTGCCGACAGCTCCACAGCGCAGTGCTTAACCACTGCACCAAAAGGGAGGCCCTGGAAAAGAATTCTTACAGGATCTTGACCCCAAACCCTACTTATGTTGTCCCTTTGTTAGGGGAATATTATTATTATTATTTTAGCACAAATTTACAATTTACATTTCCTTCTTCCTCATTATTGATGTGTATAGTGTGTGTAAGTAAAAGGGAATGTACTTTGAACAGATAATTCTATCATAAAACATTTCTTTCAGTAGGATCCTAATAAATAATTTGTAAGGTAGCGTTCATTAGTTTGACTTCTGGCAAATAGAACTCATCACTGGGGGAATTAGGAGACACATGACATTTCGATGAACATAGTTTTTCACAGTGATAACCATGGATGTGATTATCTAAACTCTGACTTGGCACTTTCTGATAAACACATTATTGGCTGTGGCCTCCGTTCAGTATGGATTCCCTTAGGCTGCTCCATCAAACATAATGAAAAGATTTATCATTTCCCATAAGAAAATGACAGGAATCAGAGAAGTCGTGGTCACATAACTGAAATAGAGAAATAGCCTTGCTAAAAATGACGCAGACAACAGCCACCCTGTCAAGGTCAAGTGCGAGTCATGTGTGAGGAAAGCACCCTCGCTTAGAACAGGGCACTTCACTCACCCGATTAGGGTCGATGCCGTTGACCTGGCGAAGCTGCTCAAGCATCCATTGTGATCTCCGCACGAATGATGTGGAGCCTTCAAATTGTTTGACCTTCGTGATGGATGCCTGTGTGGGCTTCTTGTTTGTCACTGCCAAGAAAAGACCACGCAGATTAGTGGTGTACAGGTGGCATTGTTCCCTCATGCAGTGGTGTTTCTATGGACACCTACATGCACACGCACAAGGACATAGAGAGGGAGGGAGAACCAGAGAAAGTGAAGTAGAAAGAGAGAAGTAGAGAGAGAAATAGAAATATCTACGTGTGTTTTTACATAAATCTATCATTCATCTGTCTATGAAAATGAGAATGATTGTGTGCCTTTAGTGAAACAGAACCCAAAAACAAACAAAAAAAGTTCTTATAACCTCCATTGTCGAGCAGTTAGAGTAGAATTACACCTGCAAGGTTTGCTTTGTTTATGTCTTCATCCATTCAAACCAGACAAAACTTACCAGAATGACATTGAGTCCTTTAATGCAGGCTGCAGTGCACAATTACTGACTAGGGAAAGACTCACATAGGGCTGGGGTTCCGTGGGAAAGGCCGAATTTTTAAGGATGTGGAGGTTACTGGCTCCCTAGGGAATTACAATGCATATTTCTGATTTATAGAAATATAATTGGACTTCAATTATAAGGAGTAAAACCTCACACACACACAAAAAGAAAACAAAACCATTTAGCTCTAAAATACAGTCCACTTGGTATCCAATTTGTGTCTGATTATGACTGTATCCTGCCTTCTGGGACCCCACACCCCATGTGAATTCCTGAGGTCACCATGCCTGCAGACCAGGATGCTCCTCCCTCCCAGTCTCAGCTGGTTCTTCTTGTACCCCCTTCATGCTAAGGATGGACAGCACCACCTCTCAGAGAGAGGTCAAGCCCAGCACGAAGAGAGTCACTGAATACTTCCACGACTGCTCACTTTGTGATTTAGAGCCAAAACGGTAGGGTGGGGAGTGTAATAAAGTGTTTTAAAAAGGGCTTTCCTAAAAGCTCCTCCTTGAGCTCTGGCTGTGGGAATTGTAAGATTAAGTAGAAGTGATGCAATGGAAAGAGCTAGGAAGAGTGGAGAGTGCTTCTTGTAATGAATGCAGTCCTAATAAGACTTATTTCAAATATGCCCCCAGAATTCACATTTTCAAAAAATACTGCAGATGCTTAACAGATGGCACAAAGAGCCCTTGCGGGAAGGACGACAGAAAGCACCTACTCCAATGACTGGCTGTTTCATGCATGCCATAATTTATTGTAGTTTTAGTGTCTGGGGTCATTAAAACAGGAAATCAGGGGTCCTGAGGGCAATGAAATGTGGGCACGCTGGCTTTAGATCTGGTAAGCCCCCTATGGTCCAGCACCAGAGACTGTTTTTATAGCCTCAGTATAATCTCCTCACTTTGCTCCTAAGCAGAATTTAGCAAACATTTTACAAAATTTCAAATAATACCTTAGGTTTATTACCCATTATCTCTGTTCTATTTGGCTAAAAGTTTATGAATGTTTCGCACCAGTTACATTTATGTTCATGGTTAAAAAGTCATCATCCCCTGAAACATCTACAATCAGAGGACATTTTATAGTCTTCTATTCATAAATGGTCTCCCTAGCCCGCAGCTCCATGTATCAGCCTGTGAGTCCCTCTAGGAATAACCATTCTCCCAACTAAACTTAGGCGGTATTATCAATCTGCCCAGGACTCTGTCCACCCGTTTAATTCATTTATTTTTTTCGTGTCTCCTAGGACACAAAAGGGAGATCTAATATGTTTCTCTGACAGTCATGCCCTGCTCTTGTGCTTTATGTTAAAGGAAAAACCACACCTGGACATGCGGGTCCTCAAATGTGCTTAAAAGATTAAAGAATGCTTTTCAATAACAGGAAAACATGGGTTCCTGTATTAGACACACACCCCTAAACACACAAAGAGGATTTCCTCCCTCGTTTATGTAAATCACACGGCGTTCAGGCATCCTGGGAAACATGAAGCCCTTTCCTTCTAGCTCTAGTTAAACTTGTGTGTGCCTTCTACTTCTGGTCTATTTATCTCTGAGTAGTTTACAGCACTATAAAAGCACAAACACAACACAGGATGGCCGGAGTTATTGTATGTGTAGGGTGGGCGTTTCAGAAAGACCAGCCACATTGAAAGTCTGTCACTGATATGAGATGGGCAGAAACCCCACCCACATGACAAATGCGCCATTCAACAGGGCCACACTGAGAGGTTCTGTTTGCAGAGGCAGCTACAATTCACCCACTCCTGCCCTCCCCCACATTAGTTTATTCCTTGCCCAGTTGTAGGAATCTGGGTAGCTTTCCTGGGCACTGAGCCTGGTTTGATTTAATTTTTGTTTATTGTTATTATCTCCAACATCCCATTTTCTATTTTGAAGCAGGTGTTTTAAAATTATATTATTATATACACACTACATAGAGTTAAATAAAGACTTTCGCCTTCTGAAATCAAAACACTTGTACAAACACACCATTGCTGAATTTTCTGAGTTCCATGAAGCATGGAAGAGCCAATTTTTAATTCACTCTTGGCTTTGGTGTTTTTGGTGTCTAGAACTGATTGAAAAAAAAATAAGCCGATGTATAGTGAAAAGCAATATTCTTTTTTTTCTCCTTCCAAAGGAAAACTAATTGATAGCATACCCTGGAAAATGCAACCAAATGACCTGGGTCAGTAATATCACAAAGTGGCAAGTTCAAGTCCCCCCACGACCAACCCCATCATCATCATTTTGAATAACTTTAAAAGACAATCTGTCATGGCTAACACTCATGAGCAGGAGGTAAATATACAGACATTTAAAAAGGGGGCATGGTACTCTCAGGTGATACTGCAGACCACTGGAATCAGCCCTGTACCCTGGTCCTCCATGCCAATGGTACATCAGAATCACTTGGGAATTTTACCACAAATACATCAAATCGTGTGAATCAGAATCTCTGGGGGAATGGCGCTGGCTGCCATATTTTGGATCTCCTTACTTGATTCTGAGAAACACTAATTGCCGAGACCTCTGAATTTGTGTATTTACTCATTTGGCAAATTATACATGGAACATTTATAAGATGGAAGACACAGAAGTAAGTTTTGTGGGCAGTTCAAAGATTAAGATACAATTCTGAATCGAGAAGCTTGGGCGGGGGGAGGAGGATAAGAATGGTAGAAAACAGTATTATATCACCAGAGGAAAAATGACAAGGGACTCATCTGAGTTGTTGTGAGGTGGGGGTGGAGGGTGCTTTGGAGACCAAGGAAGAGTGGGGAACATCAGGCAGCTTCATGCAGCCGCCGCATTCCAGGCAAATCCAGCCCTGGCCTGGATTTTTATGACTTCCCCCAAACTGGCTCCCCTGACCAGCCTGGCCCTTTATATGGAAATACAGGAGACTGAGCCATCTATCAAAAACTCCTCAAAGGGCTACTCATGGGGAAGGGAACATGAAGACAGGAACAACATGGGGGAGGGGTGCAATGGTCTACTGTAAAGGACTATGGGTACTTGGATGGTGGGGGTGGTGTGGGGACACATATCTGAGGGTGTGAACCTAGTCTCTTAAATCATATACAATATTGTAAACCAATGTTACCTCAATATAGAAACACGCATATATACATTTATAGATACTCACTGATGGCATCCCAAAGCAAAGGTCAAGTCCTGGGGCTGTCCAAGTCTAACATTTCTTTTCCAGTTGCTCCCACCCCTGGGGCCCCCTGCTTTTCTACAGTGCTACCAGAGAAACACAGAAGCATGGCCAACCAAACTTAGCTCTTTTGCTATCAGTTCTGATAGAAAGAATGTAGTTTCCATGGCTGCACGCCTCCTCCTCAGCCTTCATGTAGAATTGATCAACAACTCCGCTATAGCTAGGAAGCTGTGATAGGGACTATTATATCTGGAATATCATTACCATCATCACTCAAGTGGTGTAACATCTCTAGCTCACAATGACTTAAAAAGGTCTTTTAAAAATGGTCCCCCCATGAAATGTTGTACAAAGACACTAAGTTGTACTCAAATTGTGGAGACCACTGACCTTGGTTTTGCTCAATCAGAAAATTCTATAGTAAAGTATTATGTTAGTCAGGTCAAACCTGAATTTGCAGCAATTCAGCAAGGTGGATGAGGAGACAAACACTGATGAGGAAAGGAAACATGGAGATGCAGGTTACCTGCACATTCTGCAAAACAGAAGAAGAGTGCAGACTGCCTTTGGCTAAGAGGCTAACCCTCCTTTTCAACATTCAATGATTGAGGCCACTTTTATTTAAGGTACACTCTTTTTCCTACAATCTCGTTATTCATAGCATCACTTCTCAATCATTCCAAACAGGAAAATCAATCTTTGCCCCAGATATTAAGATATCTAGTCTTAGTCTTAAGATATTTTAAAAGAAATGAATAATCAGCATATAAACAGAATTATCACATACCACTTCTCCATCATCTACTCATATCTAATTTTTTCATAGATATTTTTGCCTATTTACTAACATTTGCACAGACATTTTTTTTACATGTTTAACTCTGAATCATCTTCTAACTTTATTGGAGATTTCTCTCTCAAAATAAGGTGAAGAGCAAATTGTCTCTAAAATATAATTTGCTGTTGAGAGGAGGCAGCTAATACGCAGAATGGATCATACCTGCACACCTAAGAGAAGCTAAAGATCCTCATGCTTAATCCCAGCATGACCTTAGAGCTAAGTGAAGGTCAGAGTTTTGTGGCAGGTCTTGCTCTCTGCTCAGCTGGAGTCTAACGGCTGCACATTTTGATTTCAACAGACTGTTCATGAAAAATAAACAATATGGAGGAAAAAAATGTCCACACAGAATCCTATCAGGGCTATTGTTTGGCTGTATCAGAGGTGACTAACATGGGGGGTGGGGAGAAATCCTCTGAAAGGTAGTTCCGAAAGTAAAAGCAAGATTGAGCACACCTTCTTAAGGCTGATGTGGTGAAGAAATGGGCTAACAGGACAATGAGAAATGATTGGGAATACTGTTCCTCCAAAACTCAATGTATAATTACTGTAGATGGTTTTCACAGCATCTATGGAGAAATAAATATCAAGTCTGAGGTGAGATCAGCAATTTTACCAATGAGGTGGCTGAATATTTACAAAGTTTTGAAGCAAAAAGATCTAGATTGTTGCATAAAATACTTCCAGAATAAGGAAGCATCATCACACAGGGAAATGGAGCATGATGCTCTCCACACTGGCTTGTTCTTCTGTTTCTCACACTATTTTTCAGGGTGTTATCATTTAGGGGGCTAATAAATGTTTAGACTGCACAGGTTCCAGCCAGATCAACTCATGAAATGGCCAAGCTTGTCTCTGGGGCTCTACTCTTCTTCCTGTCTTAGGTCCTGGGGGCTTTCTCTTAAATAGGTCTGAAGGAACATTCTCGAATCTGTTTTACAAAGAAGTTTTTAATCCAAATGAAGAGCAGCCACAACACCCCTAAATGGTGGCATTTCTGTCATGAGCACTAAGTTAGCAGGGAAGAAAGCAGGATGCCTTCCAGGGCTCCACTAACACTTGGGGATGGGGAGGGGAGGAGAGAATCTGCAGAAGGTCTGAATTTTGTTTCTTAATGGCAAACTTAGTCTACAGAAGGAATAAACACAAGGAAATAACTTTTTCACAAAAGATTCCTTACTTGGTGTCACTAGTTCCTAGGCCTGTACCTACATATTTCCAAATTGAAGGAGGAGATTGACAGTCTAGGAAATTTCTCTCCAAAGGAACCATTTGTACAAAGAACTTCTTCTTTGTAAAAAAGTTTTGATAAGTCCTTCAGGAGAAGGAGAAGAATGAGAAACATCTTGCATCTAGCATTATTTAGGAAGGATACATTTATTCATAAATTATTACTCTTATCATTAGTGTTTAATAATATAGAGAGTAGCTAACAACTACACATTCACAGAGCAAGTACTCTCTACAGCAACTCTGCAGGAAGTACTAGCTGTTTTTAATATTTCCAAATTACCAACAAGACAGTCTCACTTTTAGAATGCACCATTTTAGTGTCTCCTGTCCACATGAGATTTAACTGGTAAAGCCTAGTAGCTCCAGCTCCTAATTTTAGTCTTCTTTATCTATTCATAATTTTTTTTTGACTGTAAAAATACATAGATTTTTATTTGAAAGGGTCTTCTACTGCTCAAGTCAGTGACAGTTTCAGGTACCACAGGTAGCCTTGGGTTGTTAAATCTTCCTGAAATCAGGAAGCTTAATCTCCAAAAGGTGTAAGTGGGACTCTCCAGAAGGTGTAAGTGGGAATCTCCAGAAGGAGTCCACCGCGAGACCAGCACTGTTGTCTCAGAAAGCACCATCAGATCCTCTACATTTTAATTGTGTGTAGTGCCAACCTATCAATGCACACACAAATGAACGAGGTAATAAATGAATGGTTCCTTTACAAAAAGACCAGATCTTGTGTCCTTCAAAAGTTGAGAATAAACTAAAAACTATTTCAGGTTCACCTGTTCAGATCTGTTTCAGATTAAGCCATAGTCTTAAAGAACTTGAACTATTTTCACAGTAGAAGAGAGGGGTAGGTGCTTGAGAACTAGAGGGAACAGAGTAAAAACCAAAATGATGTAGAAATATCAGGAGACTAGAATTTCTCCTACAAGACTAGGAGAAAAATTGAGGGACAAAAATCCTATTGAAACAATGCTTTTCTCTTTCCTTATTCTTGCAGCAGCCCTCTTACGTAATTCAGTTTGTTCTGACCTCTCTAAAAACACGATTTCAGTCTTCAGATTCAGCAAACCAAGACTTCCCATTGTGCCCAATTTTTTTTAACTTCCTTAGATTTTTCCCCACAGCCCTGCAGAGAAAATCATTTTGCATGCCTTTTGGGTAAAGGGTAAATATACAATGAATTTTAAAATCCAGTTAATATCGATTGTTACAAGTTTGTATTTTATCTGGAAAGGACATAACATACCTGATTTAGCAAATGTAAATGCAAAGCAAACTGGTTCAAGCCAAGGAAGTAAATTTCTAGAGTTGTGAGAACTGTGATGACTTCTGAAAGAGATGTTGTCTGATACCGAATGCTACATTATACAGTGCAGATAACAGAGGGGTTAACCAGTCATAAAGTCTTATTCTCTTCCTACTTCCGCAATTCTGGAAACAGATGTAAAATTCATTTTGATCTATTTTTAGGGAAGATTTACAAACAGAGGATCTAAAGACAAAGGCATCAAAGAAGCAGCTACCTGAGTCAAGAATGAATTAAATTACTCCATGGGAAGCTCAAAGGCTGGAAATAAGAACTTGAAAAAGACAGTCTTTTATTATTTGCTTTCTCTTAACATTGTCCATAATATACAGAAAAGTATAGGCCAAGCAGCAACTCTCCTCAGGGAAATCTCATTCTTGCTAGAAATCCAATACATATTTTCCTGTGAGAGCTACTAAAAAGCTTTCTTAGGACTTCAATACCCTTAAAGTGAGAAGAGACTGAATTATTTCTGCCACTTCTACTTCTCTGTCCCTCAGCAGCTGTGGAGAGGGGTGCTCCCCTCTACTCCCCATGTGCTGTGCCCCTGAGGTAGCACTGGGCTGCCGACACAGTCATTAACACAAAGTCTGAAAGAACCAGGGAAGGGTATTATGTGGATATGGAGTTCTTCAATGTGAGAAGAGGGTGCTCCCCACTTTCCCAACCCCAAATGAGACTAAAACATGAAGGAGACAGAGCAACAGAATTTTTTATTGGGCTAGGTACTAAACATTTAATATCACTAGGTTTTTGGGAAAATCCAAGCTGCAATTACTTAGCAAGCATATGCTGTCAAACATAATTACAACTCTCAATCAAGCCAAGACAGATTTATCTGCTCTCTCTGCTTCCTTCCCTCCTCACCACCACCACTTACTCAATAGCTTTAATAATGCATTTTTAAACGAAGGTGTACATCACCAAAGTTCAAAAAAAAGTGAATGATGTCATTAAGAATCTGTCACCTTTACTCTTTACTGTGACAGATTGGGTAATAAGATCTAGCAATATGTTCTGGGTTAAACAAATGTCAATTGCATTAGTGAAAATTATCTACAATTAAAATTTGTTGAATTTATTATAGTAAACTCTAGGTAGTATCTGCTAAAGCTAGACATGTGTCTAGCCTTTGACATGGCACTTCTCTCCTCTTGTTGAAGTGACCAAACACAGATAAAACATGAAAGGCAGAGATCCCTAAGAGATGGGACAAGGAGGAACTCAACCCTAGGGTGGCCCGGGTTTACTCCTCTGGGAATTTCCAGGCTGTGCATGGAGGGAGAAACCCAGACAAAGTTGAAGAGACAAGTAGGGCCTCCTTGGTAGCGCAGCGGGTTAAGCGTAGCGCTGTCCACAGCTGTGGCGGCTTAGTTCGATGCCTGGCCAGGGAGATTCCCACATGGCACAGCAGACCTCTCCTGTCTCACCCGCTGCTCCCCTCAGCAGTGTATTTCTGTCGATCTGCCTGTTCTGCTCCCCGCTCTGTATCTGGTGAACCCTCCTGCCCCATGCCTCTGGCCTGCACCCCAGCTTGTATGCAAAAATAAATAAATCTTGAAAAAGAGAGAGAGAGAGAAGTAGAGGGCACAGGGAGGAGAAGGTGAATAAAATTCTCAGGGTAGAATGATAAAGAAGAGAGAAACACACACACACACACACACACACACACACACACACACAGAAAACTCAAGTGGTCTGTCTTAGGGGTTTAGCGGCTTATGTCTCACCACATGCATATGAGAAAATTACTTGAGGCCAGGGAAAGAACTCAAAATAAAGAGAGAGAAGTACTCTGTGCTCTGGTGCCTGTCTCCACCAGCCAGACCAAACAACCTCAAGATTCAGGAGCACTGGGCAGAATACACCTAGAGCCTTCCCCACGAGGAACAGTTAGCCTCAGCCTAAATGCTCTAGTTTTGCTTCCAGTGACAATGTCATATTGGGTTTAAAACATACAAAGAAAGTAAAATGTATAACAATAATAGCCTAACAGTCAAAGATTCAAGACATGAATTTTGGAGGACACAAACATCCAGCCCATAATAGTGAATCAAGTCACTGCAATTCTGACACTTGCTTTTATAAAAATTATGTGTGGAACTTGAAAGTTTATTCTATTTGTAAAACTCTGCAGTTGGGTTCATTGCCCTCTTCCTTCCCACTCTCCTGGAACCCTTCCCCATTACCCTCCCTCTTAGCTGAAGCTTTCTTTTCACCCTCTTTTCAGATTTCTCCCACTCTGCCTGAGAACACACTCGATGTCTTCTTTTCACACATGCATTGTCTATTAACCAGGCCAGTCCTCATGCCCTATTCATTCTTTTGAGAAATGTGATAGCAAATGGAAGAATACTGTGTGCTTAGTCCCTCGACTGCTTTATCATCCACTCTCTGCTTCATCCACCACTTCCCTGCATCACTGCTGCTCTCCAGAAACTGCCCCATAAAAACTGAAACATCTCTGAATGACAAGACTGAATGGCTTTTTCTTCTGTCTCCATTGTCTTTGTTTCATTGCACTGCAATTTACACATACCCCAAGACAACTTTTCAGACATTCTTTGGTTACAAAAAGCTTTCTGGCCACAACAGTTAATGCTAAAGCTCAGAGGTAGAAAAGAGCTTGACATGTTCAAAGAAGAGAAAAACGATTAGGGTAGCGAGAGACTGAGGAAAGAACAAATGCATGAATGAACGAGGTCATGGACACAAGCAAGATCATGAAGGCCCCGATGTCCCGGGCTTTGTAAGCATGAAGCAGGGGATCTGGTTCCATTTTTAAAATATTGACCAACTAGGCAAATAGGTCATGGCAGGAGTAGGCATGAGAGCAGGGAAACCCTTAGGGATTTCTACTCCTGCAGCCCAGAAGAGAGGTCACGGGGGCTTAGACGAAATGGCAGTCATAAGGCAGAGGACAAGGGCGTCTGTCCCTCTCTCCACACCTGCTGGCTCCCCAGAAGCAATCTTCAAGGTCAGTCACCGAGTCCCAGGCATCTCTTTGCACTGATGCCCGTGGTTCGGCAGGCCACTGTTGACGGAACGTCACGCTTTGAACATGCCAGAAGGGATGGCTCTCTGCTGTATTATTATTTATTTGCCAGTGCTGTCTCATCTACCACATTATAAATACTCTGAGAATAAAAAACTATGTCTCTGCCTACTTCAGAGCATGTCATAGGGTGCGCTACTCAGAACCAACAGGCATGACAGATCTCCACAGGCAACAGAAATAACCAAGCACTAGCTGTGTGCTCTGACAGTGGTGAGCTATAGCTCACCCACCCTGTTCTCTTTTTGGCTGTGTCTCCATTTTTTCTTTTTCATTAGGGATCATTTAAGGCAATGTGTGGGAAGGGAAAAATAACAATAACGAGGCACACCTGACGACAAAATCTGACACGTGATAAAGAGCTGCTTCTCCCTCACAGGAGCCAGTGCCTCCGTGACTTCTGCAAACTCCAAGGTGGAACACATTGTCGTGCACCTCATTAGTATTTATGGAACAGCCCAGGAATCATTTCCAAAAAAAATGATGTCACTTGTGTTAAATAACTCTGTCCCAAGCAAAGTCCCCGGGGAGCTTCCCATCGCAGAGTCTTGATGAAGATTCAGAACAAAAGGAGTAGAATGCGTGATCTGCTGGTTGGAAGGAGGGGTGCAAGGCTCAGATTTCTCCATCCAGTTCCCCACTGACAACTTCCATGTAAATCAAATGATAATTAGAGGATAAATGTGTGTGAAGATGGGGCACGGCTATTGCTACATTAGCTCTTAAAGCACAGCTGGTCGTGGTGTCTGCAGAGCCCCTTGTCGTGCTGGCCCCTCTTCCTCAGGCTGCCAACCTGGCCCAGAGGCTATTCTGATAAGGCTGAGTGCTGGGTCACTTGTGGGACTTGGTCACCCCTCTCTGCCAAAGAGAGAAGCTCTGCTCTTGGTAGTTCTGAACATGGCCTCTGCGCTCTGCTCCCCCGGGGCTCAGGCATGTTGCTCGGTGCCTCCTGACCCTTGCACAGAGACTATGGGGTGCAGGTCCTCAGTTTACTGGCTGCTACTGTGTGTCTTCCTCTATGAAAGTGAAGGGCTTATATTTTAAAAAATGAATGGTAGGAACCAACATTATGGACAGACATGGTGTGTGTCAGGCAGAAAAGAAATTTGTGGAAGGATCAAACATTCAAATGAGTGAGCCTACCTACTTAGAATTCTTCAACCCTCTGCATGAAATTAATTTGGTACCAAAAAGTAAGTCTGCTTTGAAATTTGGAGCCCAAATCACCAATTTTGCATTGCAAGGTAACCTATACTATTTTTTAAACTGAAGTTAGCCCTTAGAACCAGGGGCAAAATATGTGAATTTCTTAGATCAACAAAACACTACAAATTGTAGGTTTTATTGACTTCTTCAAAAGCAATGTTTTGTGTTCTTTTCATGTACAAGCTGAAGTTCTGTTTGTTACACCAATTTGACATAACTGATGCTCACTTAGTTGATTTACCCGTGTGGTTTGCACTTCTGTCTGTGTCATCAAGGTTATACAGATTTACAGGGTTGGAAGACATTTCCAGAGATTTATTTTGCAGTCTATGTCTTACCTTCGGGCTTGTGACCTTCCCACTATATCTTTCTAACTTCTTAAGTACAGAAAGTATAACTCTAGACCTTTTCTACTTCTTTTACCCCTATATTAGTATTTTACAACTTACCCTCATAGTTAAAAAGCTTAACGGATGAGAAATTCTCCTTTTAGGTTATGGTTTGTATTTCATGTTCTTGGAAGTCATCCCCTAACTGGCCTCCAGCTCTCTCCAAGTGAAAGGCTTCCCCGAGAACTTCACTTCCCCAGATGGGTCTTGGACTCCAATCGCCACTGCAGGTGCAGGCCTCCGCAGACTAACTGTGAGTTCTCCAGGTTCCCTTTTTGACTTGGGGCAAGACCTAAGCAGAACAGTTGAAAAATGCTGAACAAAGTTCACATTCAGCACGGGGTTGATTTGGACTCCTACTTGGGTGTGCATTTTTTTTTTTTTAAACCACGACGCTGCACGCTGACGCTCATCGTACCTCTGCTGTGGTGTTTATATAGACTCAGTCTCTATTGACAGTCTCAAAGCGATGAGAGAACAATGTTAACGGGTATTTTAGAAGTATCTTTTTTTCCCTCACAAGCCACACCAATATTTTGCATTCTAATATCCTATGCTCTTTTTGCCTCTGTTTCCATATGGCAGGGGTCAGCACATTTGGAGCTCTGTGAGGGAGAGAAGCTATTTCCCGTCCTCATGAGTGAACTTCACACGGTGGAAGAAAGGCTTCTGCTCCCATCCCATCTACAGCCCCTACTCCCAGTCAAGGCACAGTGACGTATCCAGCTGAGTGCCCGCGTGCAGTAAGCGTCAATACTGACCCTCTGTGGAATGGGAGCTACAAATATCGGGAGATAGGATTGTTCAGAGTGGGAGGTTGGCATTCAAAAGATACAACATGAAAGGCTTTGCATGAAATCTGTAGAGTTTGTCATGGTTTGAACAACTGCCATGGAGATTAGCATGTGTCCTGTTCTGTCAAACTGTCCATTAGGAGTGAGCCTGAAGACGATGGGAAGGGCCCACAGGCACCAGAACTCTTATAATAAGGCAACCAGATGAGGGATGACACCTGCCGAACCAATGACAAAAGAGCCCGTCTCCAGTGTGTGGATGTTCCGGCCCTGCTGCTGCTTGTTCACCAAGCCTCACTACTGGATAGAGCCTGAGGGCTTGTGATGAGGCCAGATAACATTTTCAGAAAGATCACTACACCTCAGCAACTCAGCATCTTCCCATAACCAAAGTCCTGGTCCATTCAAATAGGATTGCCTTGGACCATGGATTCAAAGTACTTACGTTATCATTAGGGGCAGTAAGAACCCACCTCTTTGGGACATGTGAGGTGACACAGGCACTGCATCTGCCTCTACCTACAGTCTGTTCCACTGGGGCTTAAAGAGATCAAATTCTTGATTATCTCTGTAAACATCCTTATGGAGGACTGCCGAGACCAGACATAAATTTGAACCAATTTTTCTCCATCTGACCTCATAGCCAAGGTGTCCACAACCAACAGTCATTCTTTAATAAGCTTTTGCTGAGTCGTCAGCATACCTTAGCACTGAGGGTTACTGGCACTTCTAGGGAGAAAGAAAACGCTCCAAGAACTAACAATTTTAAGCACAGAAACTAAGCTTTGCCCTGATTCCCACAAATATTCACTTTGTCAAACTCAAAATTAGACTATTGACAAATTCACAGGCCAGTAGACTTTCTCCAGTGTGAACAAGAAGTTCAGATGGGCCTCAGTGGATACTGACTCATGAGTAAAATGAAAAATAAAACATAAAAAAGGTGGAAAGATAAATGAATGTGTGCCTGGAAATGCAAACCTATTTTGTCAAGTCAAGAATTATCAGGAATGGGCCACAGTAATCCAAGTGTCTTTTCAGTGAATTTTTCTCAGTGGCTATAACTTCATACCTGTAGTCACTGATAATACATGATTCTGGGCATGCATGTCCCAGAGTTCCAAGTCCTTGTGACCCTGTACAGCACAGATCACATAAACCATCAGAAAGCCGCAAGCACTGGCAAAACTGTGCCAATTCTAAGTGGACTTTGAGGAAGTAATACATGTCACAGACGCCACTTTAGGGTCCGACATTACAAGAATAGAATCAGTGCTTCTCTCCTATGTGCCTCCTCTGCTAAGGAGGGCAACAATGTCACTGAGAGCTCTGTGAGAAGCCCATCCTCCCCAGATGTATTGCAAAGGTTGCCCTCTGGACGCCTGGCCATTGTCTCTCAATGCTCAGTTAGAAAGATGTGCAAAGGGCTCTGGGTGCAAGCCCTTCCCATTGCTGTCAATCATCCTGCCACATAGAGGATGCTGTCCTGATGGGTAAAATCACTCAGAAGCCCTGAGAGTTAACTTTAAATTAGAGACTTACTTTTTAGAAAAATAAATGTTTGCATGTATAGATAAGACAATGCTAGCGACTAAACAGGTCTCTGAGATGAATGCTTAGCTGGTCCCCACCTATCTAGCATTGTGTTTCTAATATACACCTCCAAGCCCACCTCCACCAGAGACTCAGTTCCACCAAAACCGCAAGCTCCCCACTCCCCACCCACATCATAGCACACCCAGGCTGCACACTTCTGCTCCCAGAGCCTGCTCAGTCTGGGGTGCCTTTATGACCAGTTCCTGAAAGTCTAAACTGAGCCTGTTATCCATAGGCCAACCCCAGATTCCCTTAGTCACAAGGTTTCCTTAGCAGTACAACCCCCATGCCTTCCCCTTCCCAAAATGTCTATGACATTTGTCTTTAACATTCATAGTAGGACTTCATTGGTCTGAATCTAATTCTGGAACACAAAGGAAATATACTGTAAACAAGTGATTGGTCCAAACATTTTTTTAATAGGTTAAACCTTTTTTGTATATATTTTATCATTCTATTCATTTGATTAGGAAGCATCCCCCCGACCCCGAGGTAGTGAGCGCAAAGGGAAGCTCAGCCAAACAAGTGATGAATTATCAATTCAGAACACATGAGCCTCCCTCAAAGGAAATAAATTTCCTAATAATATTGCTGCAGGATCTTGTTGTTGTTTATTAATTAGTTTTTCAACACTCTAGGCAAAAGAAAACACAGCTCCTACTTCTCAAGGGCTTTCAGGTTACATTTAGATGAAAAGAAAAATAATCAGGCAAGAGATGCATTTTGACTACAGGGCCAATGGAGGATTCAATAGGCCAGAAGAACCACAGTGGTTTTCAGAGGAGCCAAGTTCAGAAGGGAGACTCGAAGCAAGAGGGCAGACAGAGCCCTTCAGAGAGGAGGGCACACCAGGGCAGGACACAGAGCCGGGATCCAGGGACAAGAATGAAGGCTGGAAAGTCAATTTTCAGAGGGAAAAGAGTAGTGGTGGAATCTACCACAATGTGATTAGTTTGGGATCCGGGCGAAATAGAACACCGAGAAGACTGACTTCCTTGCGTCTGGACTCGAGCCCCACTGCGTCCCTGCAGAAGGAAGTGCAGGCTTAAGGAAGTCACCTTAAGCCACCTCTGCTCTTCCTCCTCTGTGGAGCCACAACCCTTAACTTTCTGCCTTCTCCCCAGGGCTCCTCTGGAAGGAGGTTCATTCTGCAGATGAAAGTCCTACCCGTGGTTCCTTCTCCCCCGACTGATGGGAACAGTGAGCACGTGGGTGAAGAACTGATAGGGACAGCGTCCAGACATAACAGACACAGCTGTATCTGCCTGCATGCCTGCGGACACGCTGTTCTCAAGGCAACACACATAACAATCCATGGACTGTCACACCCGCCTTGGAGCGAGGCGGAGCCTAACCTTGCTGGTGTGCAGATGCCAAAGATCTCTACTGCCGATTCTGCTGCCCTGTAAGTGAGTAAGGGGAGCATTTGTAGGATCACAAACTAAATTGGCAGACACTGAGGACTCCAAATGGAACTTCAAATCTTAAGTCATGGTAATTAAAAAAAAAATTTTTTTTATTTAGTAGAAGAACTGGGGTGTAGGCCAGAGGCGTGGTGGGGGGGGGCGGTGAGAGGATTCACCAGAGACAAAGTGGGGAGCAGAACAGGCAGATCTGCTGAAACACACTGCTGAGGGGAGCAGTGGGCAAGACAGGAGAGGTCTGCTGTGCCATGTGGGTTAGCTCCCTGGCCGGGGATCAAACTCAGGCTGTAGCAGTCACAGAGCTGAGACTTAACCCCTAGGCCACCAGGGACGCCCCAAGTTATGGTGATTTTTAAGACAAAGAGAAGGAAAAGAAAATCTTATTTGTCCTTGGGAAATGTTCTCCTTTTGAGGGTGCAAGGAAGATATATGGGCCAGCAGTCTGAAGTGAGAGGGGTGGGAGCCAGGCTATCTATCAACACTGAAAGAGATGAGAGGGAAAGGGGCTGATGTCAGATTAGAGTGAGCATGGAATTCGTTACAGCTCCCATTTCTGACTCTCCATAGTATTCAGGCCTGAACGACAAGACGACTGTTGAGAGCCTCTCACCCTAGGTGCACCCACAGGTACACACCACGTTAGGCTACAGGTTCACACCATGCAAGTCATCACGGCCACCACGCTCGAAAGACTTTGGAGAAACACAGCCAGCACCCACAGTGGCTCCTAATGGGAACAAGGAGCTACTTGTTTTTTCATTTGTTCACCCAAATATAAGCGAAGCGGACAACAGCTACGACACATGCAGGGTCACGGTGAAGGTTGTCCTCACTGAAAGAGCAAAGCTGAATACTGAGTGACTATTTTTCAATTTGAGAAGAGAGCTGTTTGCTGAGACTACAAAATAAAAGGAAATTTATGGGAGAATAGATAACATATTTCCTGCTGAGAGCAGAAAGGTCTCTGTAAAAGAATCACATCCTAACCCTCTGTCTCCTGAGCGGGTGGTAGTGCTCCTTCCGGACACCTTATTAGATGTGCCATTCAAGTGTCTCCCTAGCGAAGGGCCATACATGTGGAATGGGATCAGCATGTAGTTCTCACCTGCTCCATCATGGGCCAAAACAGCATACAGGCTCAGAATTTGCTAGAAATGAAGGGATCCCCTCAGTGAAGGTGTCTACTCTATATGGGAAGTGACCCTTGTGTTCACTTAGCAGAAGGGTGAAGCTCACAGTATCACAGTAGTGAGTGTCAGTGGGTGGGGCAGGGGGAGGGAAACACACACACACACACACACACACACACACACACACACACACACACACACACGGAGCCCTGGTTCTCGTGCCCACTCTGCCTATCTGTTAATCTGTTATCTGCATTTCATACACTGACCTTTTACTGTTTGGGTCTCATGTCATCATTATTTTTAGACTAGAAGGATGCTATCAGCCTTTTCTAGTTTTAACATTCTATGGCCCTAGGAGCCACATAAATGTAGGTGATGCACCCTTCTCTCAAGTCTGGATATCTCATTAATATGAGAAGCAAACACAGAAATCCATTATAAAGATGAGAACAGTAAGGTTGAGCTTTCCAAATAAAAGCAGCACACAAAATACTGATTCATTAAAAATGTCCAGCACATAGAGGATATTTTCAGTTCCTTAATGGTTGCTCGGGACTGATGTGAGATTCTAAGGAGATTGTCAGCCTGCTGTTTGCCTCTGCAGGACTGATGAACTATTGGGGTTTGGGGTGGTGAGGGGTTGTCTCTTGTCAGGGAGGGAGCTTCACAATATGAGAAAACTATTCTATTGGGAGTGGCAGAATGTTATGCTGCTATCTTTCCTAAATTCCCCTGGAGAGAATCAGAGCTGAATATGAGATGTTTATGTAAATTTTGTGTTTTGCTTAAGAAGAATTGAAACTGCCAACACTTGGATCATAAAGCACTGTGACTATCCTATTCTTCTGGAAAAGTCTGAAGAAGCAAATAACACTCATTCAACAAATATTTATTGCATGTCTACTGAAGGAAAAGTGAAGCAGAAGAGTGAGAGAGGAAATGGAGGTGAACTGAGGGTGGAAATAAGGACAAGGTGATTCAAGTACAGCCTTGCTCCTCAGGAATTTCACATTTTAGAAGGGAAATAACAAGTCCCTAAGTGCTGAAATACAAGGCAAGAGATGATAAATATGCTGACATATATTTCTTGCCACTAGCAAGCATATAACTAGGCATCTGGAGGAGGGAAAGCTCGCCCACTGGATGGATGGGGCAGTGGGGTAAGGGGTGAGTGAGGGTGGATGGGGGGGAGCTTCTTTATGAAAGACATCTCATCTGCACTGTAGCCAAAAGGATGGGGAGGGCTTTAAGGTTCAAAGAAAGAGAAGCAAAGCAGATCTGACCTGCTCCTCAAATCATCTTTGTGCATCTATAACTAAAAAGATGGGAAGGACCAGCTGGCAAGTACAGAAATAAGATCACCTGAAGAACAGCTGATTTCTTTTGGATTACTTTGACCTGGGATAAATTTTAAGACAACCGATTTCCTGGCCAAGAATCCTGCCTACTCCTATGCTCAAACTCAATATTTAGGAAGTAATCTTGTTAAATACATATTATGTTCAAAAGCAGAACTCCAAGCTTCCTGGTCTTGTTTCCTGGCTCAACACAAAGGCACTACTATTTTCTCAAAAAGGAAATTATCGCAGTGCCCTTGCCCAGGCTCCAGTGACTTCTGTTTGCCCTCCATAGTCTTCCTCTTCTCGCAGGGACACCCACAGTTATAACTTGGACTAGCTTAGGACAGCATGCAGGGTTTGCTGGAGAAGCCACAAGGATGTGCCCGTGCTCTCGCTTCAACTATGGAGCCCTGTTCCTTAGTGAGAACACTTACTATCTCACTTCCCTTGAGAGCTGCCATTCATTAATATTTCAGCTGCAGGGCTAGGTGTATCTCATTTTAAAATGTTAAGTCAAGAGCCCCAAATTGGTAATTGGGCATTTAATTGGGTGTGCGAAGACACTTACTGGATCTTAACAGCTTCAACAGGTGATGTTTAAGAACATTAAAAATTAGAGCAATGATGAATCAGAGCAAATGGAAAGTGAAGGAATTTTGGCACTATAATTTAACACATAGCTAACTAGTGTTATGAGTGGAAAATGGTGAGCTTGGTTGGCTTTCTTAAATTTTTTTATATGGCAGGGGTTATCAAAATAGTTTAGTTTTTAAAGTTGGCTTCTCTCCCAAAACTCCACCTTAAAACTGCTCCATTCATATCAGGTATATTTTTGCCCTAATATGCATTGGTATCACTTAAAGCCTCAGGGAATAGCAAGAAGTCTGAACCCTGGCCTCAACACAAAGGCACTATTATTTTCTTGAAAAGGAAATTATCGCAGTGCCCTTGCCCAGGCTCCAGTGACTTCCGTTTGCCCTCAATAGTCTTCCTCTTCTTTCAGGGACACCCACAGTTATAACTCAGACTAGTTCAGGACAGCACATGTTAAAGAGAATATTAGAAGCTTGTCCTCACTGGGGAAGCCAGAAGAGAGCTGGCCAAACATCTGTCAGTCCAATGGAGATGGAATGGTCTTTTCTATAATGATCCACAACCAAAGACCTCAAAGCCATTGATAACAAATGCGAAGACCTGTTGACTCCTTATTCTTTTCTAAATTAGTATTTTACTTATTTTATTTTAAGTAGATAATAAAAGACACATGATTCAAAAGTAATTTACTGAAGCCTCTGGGTCCATTCACTCCATACCTTTCCCCTTCCTTGCCTGCTTGTCTGACTCAAATTCAATAACCGCTTTCTTGGCAGGAGGTGGTTTGACACCTACTTGAATAGATTTAGGTAAGCAATATAAGCTAGTAAGGGAGCTATTATGCCTAGGCCAATTCTTATTGAAATGAAGCTGTGAGCAAGAAGGAACTGCTACAATAGTACTTGGAAGCTCGAGTTTCCATCATACAGGGCGCAACCAGAAGCACCACACGCCTCACACATATTTAAATCGACAGACATGAAAAAAACTATGGGGAGTCTGTGAAAGGATGGAAGTATGTGGACTCAGAAAGAAAAAGGCACACACTATAAAATGAATGGCCAGAGCAGTTGTGCCACTGGAGTAGATTAGAAAACAGCTCCTTTTAAAAGAAAAGGAAGGCCATTCCCATCGCTTCAGCTCACCAGCCCTATGGCATAATTAGTAGTCTAACATAGAAGATCCTATGTTACGGCCACTGGTATTCTCAAAAGCCTTTACATATAATGTCCCTAAAAGTCTTTCTTCTTAAGACGAGTAAAATGGTAAAACATTCTGCGCCCTAATGCTTTTACTGGAGTCCATTTTGATAATGAAATACTCAATATCAAGATATTATTGCTCAGAAAAAAGAAAAAATCCCTTGCCCTCTTCCTTGTTCTAGGCTGGCTCTTGGCTCCAGGTCAATATTTCTTTTCATTCCCGCTCCATGATCTCATTTGGTGCACTTTGACTTACTTGCCTCTGTCCAAGATAACCGACTCCCAGGGTCTGTTTGATGGCAATTCTATTATAGTCCTAAACCAATTTTATTTATTTATTTATTTATACATACAGCTGGGGTACAGGCCAGAGGTGTGGAGTGGCGAGAGGCTTCACCAGAGACAGAGCGGGGAGCAGAACAGGCAGATCAGAAATACACTGCTGAGGAGAGCAGCGGGCGAGGCAGGAGAGGTCTGCCCCACCATGTGGGATTCTCCCCAGCTGGGTGTCGAATTCACATCTCCGCTGCTGACAGCTCCACAGCTCAGCGCTTAACTGTTGCGCCACCAGGGAGGCCCCTAAACCAATTATTTTAAGAGGAGATGAGGGACAAAGGAGAGGAACTATACAAACAACTTGACACAACCTATTTTCTCCCTCTCCTTTTAGTATTTCTTGCCTCTCCACACAGTCTTTCTGTCCCCTGAGCTCTGGGCTCTCTTTTCACAAAACAGAAACAGGATCTTGGTTGGCAAGAGCCGCTCCCTGTGAACAATAGAAAGTCCAGCATAGATAATAATTCCCAAACAATTGCAGGGCAGCTCCTGAGGGGCCTGGGGGGCAGCGAACCCCAGCTGCTGGTGTCTGGGGCCAGCTCCAGGCAGCTACTAACATAGCAGCACAGCCAGAGCTGTTCATTGTTCTTTTTCATCCCCTTGGTGTTCACACTTGCTCTTCACCCAGGTACATGGTGCCTGTTTCAACCACTAGGCTGCGGGTCATGGGTTCTGAGACAGGTCTGGAGGTCTGGCTGTATTTGTGACTGAGGACTAATAAATGACATCATTGAACTGATATTTATCTTTCCTTACCTCATGTTCCAAGTTGTCTTGTGCTAAAGGATACTGGGAAAACACTGAAAAAACAGACTCACTAATTCACTATATTGTTCAGAAGTCTCTGGGGAAACCAGCGGAAAGTGTCCTGAGTTAGGCCCCTAGGAGGAATTCACTTCTGACATTGAAAATAAAAATGCAGAGGCTAGGAACAGAACAGCGATTCTGGAGTTTTCCCAGAAAGTGCACATGCTCCTCCCACCCTCTCAGGGGCACACTGATGCTGGGCCACCTCCCCACGCTCACTCTGTGCCCTGTGAGACTGAGGGCGTCCTGCCCTTTGTGTGGCACAAGTGAGGAGAAGTGCTGAAGGACAGAAAGGCCACAGAGGGAAAGGCACAGAAGTGAGGGGACCCTGTGGTGGTGGTGCTGGGTTCACTGCTCCCCCACCATCTGGCGCTGGGAATTTGGGCTCTGTATATGAAAGGTAAAGGTGGACACAAGTGCAAAAACCTAGAAATAGCCCACTTCCCATTAACAGAAGAAACAAGTTATTAAAAATGACCAAATACATAAAAGTGGGTCACCTACAGCTCGATGATGACACCACTTCACGAACCATCTCTGATGATGATTGTAATTCCATACACTCTGGTCCGAAAAAGAAAAGAAGGTGGGGGTAGGGATGGCTAGAGGGCAGAGCAGAGGAACTGCCCAGAGAAGAGGGCAGTTCTAATTTCTAATTTTAGATGAGTCACATATCATAAACTTTTCCACATTCATCCCCTGAAAGATTGTTTTCTCATTGCCTTGAGAACCCCAAAACCAAGGATACTGCTCAGATTCCGTTCTATTGTTTTGAGACTATTATTTTTACACTCCTTTCTCTCCCTTACCACCTATTTGCTTCTTGACACACCTTACTTAGTAGGTGTTGTAATCACCAGACAGTTATCCAGAGATTAATCTTCTGGATTTTTCTGCAAATCTCAGCAGAACAGTGGGCATTCTAGGGGAAAGGCTCTGGCTGTGTTCAGTGTCTATGGGTCATTAATTGAAGGTAAAACTCAGAGGCTGCACTCTTCACCCCTTCCTTGTACCGCTGACTTCCCAAGAATGCAGTCAAACAGCAGAGATGATATTCACACGGTTGGCACATCTGAACACAGAAACACAGTGTATCACTGCTCTCTAAGGCAGCCACTCAAAAGCGCTCCATCCAGTCTGCACTGGGGTTAATCTAAGCTCCCTGAAGGCAGGGGGAGAGAGGGCAATCACCTAGGACTGTTTCCCCCACTGACAGACTTTTAAAATTTTTAATCTGGTTTGGCATGTTTGGAAGGGAAAATTGCATTAGAAGCAGGCATGGTTCTGGCCATACCTTAGAGTATAGCTCCCAAATGGGCGGGAAAGAGAGAGGAACCATGCTTAGGGGCTAGTGGCGGGCTGGAGCAGTGATGACCAGCACAAGATGCACAAAATCTCCATTGATGGAAGGTTCATTCCATTGTGCTCAAAATGGACTATTAGAGGCCTGCAGATTGAGGGGTACAAATTAGGATGTTAATTTTCTTCTCCTTGTACATTAACAGGATCCTCCCCTTACTGTATGATGCATCTTAACCAATCTCAAGATGGGTACTGAACTCAAATGGCCACTGTCCATCAGTGCTGACCCTTCTTCCCTCTTCTGGGTGACTGAGCACAAGGCAGTGGGGGTATGTGGGGGTCTGCAGAGTGTGTGCGTCCCATACCTGCTGGACATAACTCCAGTTTAACTAACCTTGCTGTGCCTGAATCTCATGCCTCTGCCTCCTCTATGGACCCAGGAGAAGATGAGCACCCCCAGCCACAGATGGGCCCTCCCTGGTCCTCCGCTCCACACTTGGTCAGGCCTGCATGTACTCAGCTCCTTCCACATGCTTCACTGGGGCTGTGTTTATTTAGACATTCTCTTCCAGATTCCTATCCTGTCCATAGCCATTCTTAGTAAAGTCTCAAAAAGGATAAATAGAACCTTTGTGTCAGATCTTCCTCAACTTCCTACCTAACTAGTTCTAGCCTGCCACCGCTCCCCTGTGAATTCAGTTGTTCAAATAATCACTCATGCAAGAGCAGTTCCACTTGACATATAACTCAAATGTATGTACCAAAAAACTATCAAAATTTTGGACACCTAGCATATTCTTTGAGTCAGTAATATAGTTTCTAGAAACTGCTCCTGAGGAAATAATAGTAGATATGAACAATTAACTCCATGGCTAAGTCATGGGATAATCATAATGAAACCTGAGTGACAACTTCAATTTCTAATCAGAAGGGATTTGTTAAATACATTCTGATATATTTTCATGTAATGGAATATTATACAACAACATAATGCTATTTAATGACATGGAAAGTTGTTCATTAGAAAAGGAAATTATGAAATTATAGGCCAATGTCTCATAATTTAAAAATCACTCATATTTAACGATATATGTAAGTATATAAAAATACAGAATTTCTTTGAGTGCTACCACTGCAGAAGTCTCTTTTACTTTTCTATAGTTATCAAATTTTCTATAAGCATCTATTATTTTTAATAAGCTTACTTTAAAATGAGCTTAGATTTACGAGAAGAATTGAGATAGTACAGATTTCTTTTGTATCCCATATCTGTCATCCGTTATCATCTTACGTTAGAAGAGTACTTTTGCCAAGACTATTAATCTATACATTATTTTTGAGGTATGCCCATATTTTACTTGGATTTCCTTAGTTTTCACCTAATGTTCTTTTCCTCCCGCAGGATCTATAACAAAAGTTCATGTCACAGGTCATGGAGCTAGTGCTGGACTGTCAGGCCTGCAACTGCTGTGGGCTCTGCTTGAAGTGAGTTGTCCAGCCATGAAAACTCCTTGCTCCTTCAAGACTCCACAGTAAGTACTTTTAAAGATTGCTCTTAGAAGGCCTCCCCGGTGGCACAGCGGTTGAGCGCTGTGCTGTGGAGCTGTTCGGCAGCGCATGCTGCAAGTTCGACGCCCAGCTCAGGAGAATCCCACGTGGTGCGGCAGACCTCTCCTGCCTCGCCCGCTGCTCCCCTCAGCAGTGTATTTCTGAATTTCTGTATTTCTGGGGAGACTGTTCTGCTCCCCACTCTGTCTCTGGTGAACCCTCTCACCGCTCCACGTGTCTGGCCTCTACCCCAGCTTGTATGTATAAATAAATAAATCTAAAAAAAAAAAGATTGCTCTTAGATATTTTAAAACCTCCAAAACATTCTGCTTATTATAAAAAATGATCTACTGTAATTTGCCTGCTGAGGATCAGGCAGTGAAGGCGCCACTGCACATTTGGTTCTTAGACTTGACTCACTGACCAGTTACTTGTTCTTGCACAGTGTCTAAAATACTCCCAGGATTCTGCTACAAAAGCTAATGCAAACATCAAACTATGCTTCTCAAGAATGCCTTTTCAAATGGTTTTAACTGGGGCTTTCCCACAACACAAGCTCTTAAGTCACTGGCACGATGAAAGGACAAAACTACACACTATGTTTACAAAGGGCAGAAGACAATTAAAACAAAAATCCTGTTTTATTAAAGCTGTCTTTTCTTTAAGAAATAGTTACTTTTCAGCATGCAACTGTCTGGCTATGTCTGCAAAAAGGGCCTACTTAGAAGAAAAAGCAAGAGCCACTAAGCTACTGAGATTCAATGGATCGATCAGTCACTTACATCCTGTGGAAGGAGGCTGGTTGCAGAGTAATCTACTCCTTAAAATGTATATTAGGAAAAAACCCAGCACATTCCTCATGTTGAAACATATTTATATCTTCAAATATATTTTTTTAAAAAGAATATTGGTTATAATGACCTGAAGGGAGGCTACAAACAGCTCCTGATTTCCATCCTCTATCCTTAACGGAAATTTGGAATAGAAGGTGTATCTCTATTGAGGGATCAACAAATTTTCTTTTTGCTTTTTTTAAAAAAAAATTTAAATTTTCTTACATCGGTGTTTATTTTTAGACAGCACTTCATTTCTCCCCTCAGGTTTAGTCCCTGTAAATCTCCCACCACTACATCACCTGTGAACTGTCACCATAGTCCCTTGTACTCTTCTCTCCTCTGTTTTGATCCCTCTCCCTTGCCCTCCCCTGCTGTAAGCCTCAGATCTATAGTTGCCTGCAAGTTTTGTCTTTTTTTAATTCTATATCCATCACATAAGTGATACCATCTGCTATTTTTCTTTTCCTTTTGACTTACTTGACTGAGCATAATCTTTTCCAGTGCCATCCATGTTGCTGTGAATGGCAGGGGTTTACCTTTATTTGTGAATCAACAAATTTTCTTCCTTCCCTCCCTCTCTCCTTCTCTACTTACTGGTGACCTTCCTTTCAGATTTATCTTTACTTATTTATGCATACAAGAACTGGGGTATAAGCCAGAGTTGCAGAGGGTGAGAGGATTCACCAGAGACAGAGTGGGGAGCAGAACAAGCAGATCTACTAACATACACTGTTGAGGGGAGCAGCGAGCAAGACAGAAGAGGTCTGCCTTGACATATGGGTTACCTCCATGGCGGCGATCAGAACTCAAGCTGCAGTGACTGGCAATAGCTTGATAGTGCTGAACTTTAACCTCTGCACCACCAGGGAGGCCCTGAATCAACAATTTTTATTTAAAATTTCAGTGACACACTGAAGGAGTCCTATTTTGACTTGTTTCCCAAAGGATGATGACTGTAATGTAGTTCCCCTTTAAAAACCAACCAAAGCTTTACCTACTTGAGCCAAGAGTCAGTAAGAGATGGGCATTTCAACAACTGCATCTCCATGTCTTCCCCCCAAACAGCCACACAGAGTACCTTGGCATTGGAGTTCTCCTGGTTAATCAATCTTTAATGCTAACTTTCCAAAAATACGCTTGCATTTGATAAAACATGTGGGTCTATATAACATCTACTTTAACACCGTTTTTAACCCTCTATTTTTGTATTTTTGGCCCATGAAAGGTACACTCAAAATGAAAATTGAATTTTAAGGTCTTTATTGTGCCTTCATGTGGTTTTTGCCTTTATGTCTAAAGTCACATGAGAAAAACATCTTTTTAAAATTCTGCAGGAAAAGGTGAAAGAAAGCACGTCCTTGACAGTTCTATCAGAAAGTGCAAGGTAAGACACTCTTCCTAGATTTTTCAAGGCTGACTTCACTGCTTTCCCTGTCAGGACTCTGCAGTTGGCCCAGTCATGGAAAGGTAAGAGGCAGAACAATGCCCTTATTTGGAAGGAAAGTGAATCTTAAAATCAACACTTTTACTTGTTCAGGGTAAAGTAAAACTTAGTGTGGTATCCCTAAAAATCTGGAGAACCACAAATTTCTGTTCTTTGATGCAAAAGTGTGTTGCTTTTCTGGGGGGAGAGGAAGACAGTCCATTTTTTTTTTTTTAAATTGAGGTAACTTTGGTTTACAACAGTCTTCTAGATGTATGCTATCACATCAC
Organism: Scalopus aquaticus; assembly: GCA_004024925.1. Classification (NCBI taxonomy): domain Eukaryota; kingdom Metazoa; phylum Chordata; class Mammalia; order Eulipotyphla; family Talpidae; genus Scalopus; species Scalopus aquaticus. Next base: position 28,486 of record PVIJ01016136.1, read on the forward strand.
ATGCACCACCAAAGCACCCTCATCCCTTTACCACAAACCACTGGGCTCCCTTCCCACTCCGGTCCTGCCCTCACTCTCCCTCCCCCTCTAGTAATATTCTGCAGTCAAATTTTTAGGGTTTGTTTTGATTGAGTTTTGTCAGTTCCTTTGTTTTGTTTCTGTTTTCCACATATGAGTGAAATCATCTGGTATTTGTCTTTATCCTTCTGACTCCTTTCACTTAGCATAATCCCCTCCAGTTCCATCCATGTTGTTCCAAATGACCAGGGTTCTTCTTCTTATAGTTGAGTAGAATTCCAATGTGCAAACAGACTACATCTTTCTAATACATTCAACTGTTGTTGGACACTTAGGTTGTTTTTATAACTTGGTTATTGAAAATAGCACTGCAATGAACATAACAGTGTATATAGTCTTTCAAATTAGTATTTTTGCACTTTTGGGGTAGATACCTAGGAGTGGAATTGCTCGGTCATAGGGTAGACCAATTTTTAATATTTTGAGAACTTCATACTGCTTTTCAGAGGCTGAAACAATCTACATTCCCACTAACAGCAGATGAGGGCTCAGAAAAGGTGTTGCTTTTCAAAAAAAATTCAAGTGCTAATCAAAAAAGATAAACACATGCAATTCGCAGCAACATGGATGGAACTAGAAGTGATCATGCTCAGCGAAATAAGCCAGGAAAGAGAAAAATATCGACTGGTTTCACTTACAGCAGGAATATAGGGGAACCAAATAAGAGAGAGACATTCAGAGAAGGAGGGGGAGGATATGGGCTCAAAACGGGGCACGAAAGAGCACAAGGGACTATGATGATAGTTCATGGGTGAATTGGTGGTGGGTAACCTTTGGGGAATACACAATAATGTAAAAGATATAAATAATAATAAAAGGAAAAATAATTCAAGTGCTAACTTTGAATTTTGAGTTTTTCTGAGTTGTTGCCACCTCTCCCAGATGCTCCTAAGAAAGATTAGTCTTTGTGCTCTAGTGAGCCTCTCTGCCCCCATGTACAGTGTCCTGAACAGGAGCTTTCTTCCTTTAATCAACATCTGGCATATCCAAAGGCCTGAGAGCAAATCGCTGAGACTAGCAGGATTGCCACAGGAGAGCAGCTCAACACTGCGGATGCCTGGAATTGATAGCCCTTGGGGACCACCATCCCAGGGCACCATCATCACAGTGGGGGGCAAGAAAGGAACAGAAAACAAAGACTTGCTCACATATAGCTCTCATTCTCCTGGTTTTGCTACTAGCAAGGGCTATTTGTTTTGATAACCCACAAATGAATAAGATTCATCCTCTTAGATGAAGGTTTGCTTTCTGTCTGAAATTTTCCCTAGTTATTCAAGTTGAGTTCAAACTGATATTCTCAAAATATCTTTGACCTCTAAATATTTTTTGGTTGAAAAGGACTTTAAAGGTTGAAAAGGACCTCAAAGAGCAATGGTTATGTGACTCCTCTTGATGACATCCATGACACTTACCTAGTGATAGGAAATTTACTACCTCCGATAGACAAGATGCTCATTCATTCCGTATACAGAAATACATGAACAAGTTTCTCATGTCCCAGAACATAAATCTAGTCGGTCCTCCATTTACTATCTTTAGTCTTGAACTTACTTTGCATGATTTTTCTCTTATTCAGGCTCTTAATTTGCTCTTAAATATGTCCAGCTTAATTTATGATCACACATTACCTTGACTCCTTTCAACTGCTCTAATCCCTGACTTCCTTAGCGAGACTAGACTCTTCTTAGGGTAAGACAGACTGACAAATACTTTTTATATATAATTTGCTTAATCTTTTACTTGCCCTACTAGCTTAGAGTTCAAAATAGAGCTAGGTAAGCAAGAGCTGTTTCTGATATTTAGTTTGTGGTACGATCATCAGTTGGTGCCCAGGTTTTAAAATATAGCATAGTAGCTAAAAACACTTTGCTTTGGAGTCAAATGGATCCAGCTCTAAAACCCTGATGTGCCACTTCTTTTCTGTGTGACTTCAGTTGAGATACTTTATGTACAAAATAAGGAATCATAATAGAAACTATAAATCCAAGTTGTTATATGGATCATAAATAAGATGATGCATTTAAGGACTATTAGTGGATGGCCTGAAATATACTAAGTCTTCAATAAAAGCTGATTATCGGGGCCTCCATGGTGACACAGGAGCTAAAGTCTGCACTATCAAGCTATCGTTAGCCACTGCAGTACAAGTTCGATCCCCAGTCAGGGAGATAACCCATATGGCACAGCAGACCTCTCCTGTCTTGCCCATTGTTCCCCTCAGCAGTGTATTTCAGTAGATCTGCCTGGTCTGCTTCTCATTCTGTCTCTGGTGAATCCTTTCACCCCACACCTCTGACCTATACCCCAGTTGTATGCATAAATAAAAATAAATCTTTTTTAAAAAGCTGATTATCATAATAAACATCTCTGGGTATTCTTTGACACCTAGAACTCACCAACAATTCTCATTAGATGTTCTCACTACTTTATTCTGGAATCTTGGTTATATTTCCTGTCCTATGTAACGCCAAACAATTCAGTTCACCTTTATGATTTGTTATTTAACTTTTAAATATTTATGCTTTGTCCAGCACTTCAAGCAGTCTGAACTTACACCTGATTTACAGTTGAAACTAACACTACCATGATTCTATGTCATTTTATTCTTGTGCCACATTCATCTTAGCTAAATCAGTGTTAAAAAAAAAATCAGTAACAAAACAATTAAAAAAGGATCTGCTTCATGTCATGCAAATAGCAGAGGAATCTTGGTTAAAATCCAAATTTCCCAATTCCCAGTAAAAATTACCTAGTTATTTCTTGAATCCAAATAGTTACTAAAACCATACCCTTGAGATTCTCAGCACCTTCCCCAAGAGGCAGGCAAACATGTCCAGTGAAAACATGAAATGCCTTGCCCTGTTTCTAAACCACTAACATGGACCTATAGAAGCTCATTGGCTTCTGCCCCATCCTAAGTGGTATCAGGGTTCCAGGCATGAGTGAAAACATATGTTGGCAGAAGTAGAATTTGTTCCCATAAATTTACAAGCTCTTCATAGTCATGATCTCAGTGAAAAACTTCTAAATTTTTATATTAAACAAACCATCTCATTATCCTTTGGTGCTTTGTTTCATTAAATATTTAAAATATATATATAGCTTTTATTAAATGGTAAGTCATTTATCCATCCAATTTCCCCTTCATAATGCTGATCTTCTTATTGTAACTAGAAACTAAGAATTTTGAGCAAAACCCAAACTTCATACTTAGAACACCTTGCCACTATTAATTTTTACCTTCCATGGTTCAATTTTAATTTCTCTTCATAGCAAAAATGAAAGGTTTATATTTTAGAGGAAATTCACTCTCTTCATCTGAGTTTAGCCTCCTTCCTAAAATCTACATTTGGATTCAACAGTCAGTGGTCTAAAACATTAATGGGCTTTCCATTGAGCCATTACCTCTTTTCTCTTTTTTGTTTTGCAAACAGGGCTTATTAAATCTTTGCTGTAGGCACCAGGAATGAAGAACAGTGAGAATGTGCTGATATGAAAGGTTTCACTGAACTCAAGCAAATAATTTCTGATTTGCCACAACTCCCCAGCAGTAAATGGCAAAGAAGCATGATGTCTGGATGGCAAATATAAACCCCCATCACATAAAACATAATAAGAGAAAATCAAAAACCCACTCCTATCCATACATTAGGGCTTTAAGGCAGAGATGAGAGGAGATGCTTCCCATTAAGTATATTCAAATCATTGTGAAGAACAATTCTTTGAGGCTAGTACAGCTTAAAGCAAAGCCTATTAGCAGTGCTGGAAAGTAACTGGGGTACATTTCAGGACACCCAGCATTTCTTTCTTTTAGCTACCTTTTGTACTATTTTAAGCTTAGACATATACACACAATTAAGCTTAATAACACTCAGTTTGAAGACACACACAACATAATTAAGTTTAATACCTAATCAAGTGAAGACATGGAAAGCAAAATCAATATCTTTCTATTTTCGTGAGTCATATAAAAGTTAAGCAACTCCCTAGTCAAAACCATGGGTATCTGCACACACCTTTATGTGGCAGTGTCTCTTTAACCTGATTAAGATGATTGTAGGGTGATTTTGTTTAAAGGCATGAATTCAAAAAGAAAATGGAAGAAAATATATATCAACAAAGCTGTGCAAGTTAGAGAGCAGATGGATAGGTACTGAGTGATCCAAGAAGGCCAAGAACAGTTAGACCTAAGCCGGCAGTAGAGAAAAGCTGAAAATAATCTAAAAGCTAAGGATTTTAAGCCATCAGGTACCTTTGAAAGCAGGGATGAAGAAGCAGCTAAAAGAGAAGGAATGACTGTACATTGTTCCAGAAGCATTTAGATGTCCCATCCCTTTCTGCACTTATACCTACGTGGCTAACTTTTCCAACCTTCTCTCTAGTAGACATAGTTTAGGGTGGGGCAATGTACTACAAACAGTGAGTGTTGCTTTTTTCTTCAAAGAGAACATTCACATACTTATGTATAGACACTCCCCACCCCATTCCTCTTTTTGTACTCAGCAATCGGGACTCTGGCAGCTGTCACAAACTTTATAGGCAGAAGATTAGAAAATCCTTCTCTAAGGAATATAACCTGGACAAGAAGAAAGACATAAGGAAGCTGACATCAGGGCTTCCTCCAATGAAACAGCATAGCCAGGTCACCCCACAGGGAAGCCCACAGCTAATAACACCTAATCACATGCTCAGGGATTTTGAATGGCTTTTAAGAGCATCAAGAATCACTGAGCCAAGTTTCTAGTATAAAAGATAGCTAAACAGATAGTCAAAAGTACTTGGAAACAGTAAAAAGCAACAGGGACTATGCAAGAGGAAAAAAACTTTTAAAAAAGCTCTATCATTGATATTCTCAGAAAGACAACAGAAGACAATTTATTGTTAAAACAAGAACAGGATACTAATAGATAGCAGAATTCAGAGAAGAAAAAGTATAATTAGAGGTTATGTGTGTATATGTAGGAGTTTAAAAAAAAACCCTTACTCAAATGTAGAATATGTAAAGTTAGAAAATGAAGCCAAGGAAATACACACACACACACACACACACACACACACACACACACACACACACACACACACACGAGTTGGAAGATAGAAAACATGTAAAAAGAAATTAGAGAAACACATCCAAATCCAGGAGAATCAGGATCCTTTGCAGAGAACAGAATCCATGCTACTTAGTTTTAGCAGAAATTATTTCTTACAATAATTCAGTGATCTAATCACTGAA
>PVIJ01016137.1:0-33791 GCA_004024925.1 Scalopus aquaticus
CCCCCCCCCCCCCCCCCCTGATTGTCTCTCTCCCACCCAGCCTCCCTATAGTCCTGTTATAAGTGAAACCATTCGATATTTTTCTCTTTCTTTCTGGCTTTTTTTTTTTAGAATGTCTTCATCAGTGTCTTAGTTGAGTTCTTTCTTTGATTATGGGTGGGTGATGAGTTGTTTCTGGAAGCTCTTCTAAAAATCTCAGATATTGGAAAGTCATGTTGCCTTCTAATGGTGTTAAATAATGGAGAATGTTAACTTGAAAGTTCTTGTAACATTTCTTAGAGGTTTCAATTGTCACTGACAATTACTAGAATAGTACAGTTTTCAAGTCCCTTAGACAGCTGAGAGGCTTATTCCTGCACATTCAAAAAGTGACAGAAGCATCCTGTAGGATTTCAAATGGGTGGTTCTGAGCAAGGGAGGATGTGTAGGAGTAGATCACGTGGGTTTATCAAATTTCAGTATCTTGAAAGTACATGTGCAGAATGTTCTTAAAAACAGATAAAAAAGTGTTTATATAAAAGCACAAATGTCTCTTTTCTCAGGAAATAAGAATACGCAAAAGAGTAGCTATATTTTCAGGTGTGCATGATCATCTACATTAATATTCTCTCATAGATGAAATTTTTGCTTTTTTATTATTATTATGAACTGAGTGGGAATCCTTTCTAGCACTTTCCAAAGTGAGGAGATGGATAATATGGTCATGAGGCACATTCTAAACTCTTTGCTTACAAATTGTGGAAAGCAGCAGAATTTCATTCTATGTGCTTTGAGAGGGGCTTACCTGGGAGCATTTCAAAATAAACCCATGTAATGCAAAATATATTACTTCAGTCTTTTCAAAAGCAATGAAAGAAATTTCTTAAGATGAAAATGAGCATGAGCTGGAGGCCACTTTTTCCTCATCAAAAATGACTAGTACAACAGTAGCTTCTCACCATCATTCATCTGTCAGTAGCAGCTCGGTGCAGTGTGATAACGCCCTTTGACACTGGAACACTTACTTTCCTGACAGCAAATGACTAAATAGAGCCCAGGAAACCATGAAAGGAGAGAGAGAACCGAGCAAGAAGGATGAAGAAAAATTGAAGGAAAGTGTTGTATTTTCATGTGCCACCTCTTCTCATCTCTATTTCTTTCTTAGACAAAACCAAACAAGAACAACACAAGCCCAAAATGTGTGGCTCCACGATTCCAGTTATTCCTACCACAAAAGAGGCATTTGTGAATTATTTTAATTAGTAAAATGCTATAGCAGTGGTAGGTGGTAAAGATCCAACAGATCTACATACTAGCTGGGTTTCTGCTCACCAAATATAGAGAAAATGTCGGTAGATTTATATATTGCCACTGCCTTTTTTCCCACTAAGATAAAGTTACTTCTCCAACATAAGCAAGACTGACTTAGAGATATGCTTGTGTTTCTCTTAGAGCATCTGGGACAACAGGAATGGCTTTTGCACATAGCAGATTGTGCTAAACATTATAGAGTGTCATGCTGTAAGTCCCACTTCAGAGATTCACAACAAGTGTTGGTTGATGTAAGAGAATTAAGGTCTGGACATCTTAGCATGGCTCCAAGGAGCCATTTGAGCTCCCTACCTTCCTATGAGATCAGCCTGTATCACTGCTAACCCCTCCTCTGTCCACTTCTTTCTTTCTATCCCTTCTCAGGGGTTGATGTCAAAGGCTTTTCAGAAAATCCAACCTGCAACTTGAAAACACAACTAATGTTTGTTGGATGGTGATAGTATAGCAAAATGATGGCAGAACAGATGTTCCCAGTTGAATATAAAAGTCCACTCTAGTCACTGAGAAATTATTAAGACTTCTTACCATTTAACACTTTGGTAGTAATGAGAGTTTGATTGCATATCTAGAGCTTTTCATATCATTTGATATAATTCAATGCTACAAAATAAAACAGGAGTTCAATTGCAACTGAGAATAATGCTGTGACTAGAAACATGGGGTCAGACAGTGCAGATACAGTTCTCATATCTTAATCAGCTTCCTTAAAACCAGGTTCATACTTAAAACCTTAATACTCCCTTTAAAATGAGGATATTAATAATGTTATCTTACACACAGGGTTCTGGTGGGGACTAAAACACACATAAACATAGCTATACTGCTTAGCACAGTAGATAGCATAACATGAGCATTCAATGTTTGATCTCTCTGAACCATCTCAGTGATGCAGAATAAAACCCAAAGTCTCAGAATGCAGAATAAAACTTATCCCCAGTTATACAAACAAAACCCAAAGACTTAGTTATGCAGAATAGAACCAGAAACCCACAATGTCTATAAGTCCTCTAAGGTTTCTCCAACCTCATCCCTCTTACATCTTTGTGTACGTGTGTGTGTATATTTGTGTGTGAAGGCGTGCAGGTGTTGTAGAGGTGTCTGCATTTCAGATATATCATATAAGAAAAGAACAAGAACAAATTCAGGAGATGAAAGAATGGTAGAGCTAGGAAGGTGTGGGAAAGCAAATAGACTATCAGTTTAATTACAAAGAGTTTTATCCTGAGAAGGAAAGGATTTTGTTGGGAAAGAGATCTGTTTACAAACACAATTAAAAGAAGTTTGGACCAAATGCTAAGTGACTTTAAATGTCAGAGGAGCTAATATTTTATATACATGGAGCTACTTAAAATTCTTCAAAAGGGAAGTTATAGGATGAAAACTGCATTTGCACAATCAGTCTGGTTGATAGGCATGGTCATCTAGCAATGCTATTACTTTTTTGTGGGCATACAATTTCATGTATTTTTAAATTTTCTAAAATTTTTAGCACTAGTTTGCTATGCTGGTGACTCCCTTCTTAGATATATATCACTGCTACATTGCCTGTGATTTATTGCTATTATTATATTCCTTCTGTCAGTTCAATAGTATTTTTGGATGAGGAAGAGGTAAACACATATGTTTAGTCAGACTTCTTGAGCCATAAACTCTGTATTTTTTGCATGATTAAGGTTATTCTCCATATGTATTTTTTAGCATTTCACATTTTTAACTTAAGCATTTCCTATGCTTTTTAAAAAGTCTCCACAAAAAATGTTTTGATGGTTATAGGCTCTTCCATAATATTGCTGTACAATAACTTACACAGATTACCATAGATTAGTTAATTGTTTCTTCTCTCTATCAATCACATATCTATCTACTAATCTAATTATCGATTTACTTATTTTCCTTTATAAATAACATTGTAACTCATGGATAAACCACTGAAGAATGAACTACCACAGAAACTCTCCTCTTTATAACGTAAATTTTAGAAATCGGTCATCAGTAAAAATTAAGTAGGAAAAGATCTATAATATTATTATTCATTTTTAAACAGATTTTTAAAAACATTTTAGTGGACAGTTGTCAGTTTCAGATATGTATCACTGAAAATCAATATGTCTATATTCTACATTTAGTTCACTGCTGAAAGTTCAATCTGTTCTTCCCCATACCGATGTTCCCCTTGGTCCCCATTTATCCTTCTGATAACTACTAATTGGTCTTACATTTCAAATTTTTATTTTTATGGCTTTAGTTCAACTTTTGTTTTCTCTGCATACAACTTCTCTAAAGATATTTATGAATGTTTTCCTTGATATGAAATAATATATTGGAAAAATTGGATGAAATGAACTTATTTATTCAGAACAATACACATTGGTATTGTAATTACTGGCACAAGTACTTTGATTTAATTCATTTATTAGTAAATTACTTATTTTTGAAAATTGCACTTCTATTTTCATTAATTTATTCTTTTAACTTAGGAAACATTTGGATACACGCATTCAGGTATTACCACAACTGCAGGCTACCAAACCACCAAATCACCTACAGTCCACCACCATTGTGCTTCCTTCCCTCTTTACTTCTACTCCTTCCCCACTCTGTCTCCCCTCTGGATGTTTCAGTTCTGTAGTTAGCTTTGATGTTTGCTTTACACTGTTTATTAGTTTGGTTCCCATACATTCCACATATTAGTGACACCATCTGGTATTTTTCTTTCTCCTTCAGCTATATTTCACTTAGCATTATCCCTTCCAATTCCATCTATGTTGCTGCAAATAGTATGAGTTTATCTTTTTTGATTACTGAAAACTTTGAAATTATGTGAACAAAGAAAGACAGAAGGTAAGTACAAATCTTAGTACCACCTCGACTTCCAGAAGGTTACTATAGAAAGAAACATCATCTAACACAGCTTGGATGAAAATATAATGCAATGAATTAAAGAAAATTTCTAATTAGGGTTTGAAGTTGTAAGTGGACTTTATAAAAATAATTGAATGGAATAAGTCTAAAGCATGAAATAAGGAATAATTGTTTCTACGATGACCTTGCATCATTGAACAATGTCAGCAATTCTATTATTCTCATTACCAACAAAAAGTGCTCATAAGACAACATAAAAGCAAATTTGTAGATGACTAAGCAAAAGAAAAGAGAAATTATTTTCTAAAAATATTTTAAAAAACAATATTCTGACCATATACACTACTGTTCAAACTGTATCTTATTGTTATTACCAAGTAGAATAATTTCTTAGTTTAAAATTCTGCATTCTGGCTAGTGCTCACTTTTGACCTTACCTTGAATTAAACAGTATTTTCTTATCTAAAAGGTCCTTTCTGTGACTTTCCTACAGAATGAAAAAAAAAAAAAAAAGTCAGGCAAGAATGTGGAAGCCTCTACCTCCATGAAAATGAAACTAGTTACAAATAGTTAAAACTAATTATAAACTAGTTACAAATGCTAACTTTTCCAGACTCTGTTCATATAATACATAGAGCTAAATTTCATCAGTGGCTCCCCCTTTACAACTATAGCATATAATTTAAGATCAATATTAGGAAGGAGATGTTAAACCACATATTTCTCCATATGAAAATGCCATACAAAAAGGTGGATCATGTTGATCAAAATTAAGCAGCAAATAAGAACCTACCTGAGACCTGAAACTAGGTCTTTCTGATCCCTAAGCCCAAGTTCTTTCCAATCAATGCAGTCAACTTGATTTGCCTTTTTCTCCTAGTCTCCTGAGAGAATATACAGATGGGTTTCGGGGTAACATCCTGTCAGCAATGACTGCTGACAGGCAGCACACAGCTATCCTAATGGGGTGATGTGTAACCGCCAGCTGAACAAAGAGGCAAATTAAGTGGGTGCCAACATCACATAAAGCATGATTACAAACACAGCAGAGGGTTTTCATATGTGTTCCTGTAATTCTCCCTCTAATTCTTTTGAGCTTACTGTTCCTTGTTCTCCTTTCATGAGAAGGGAGCCCCTGATAAAAAAGATGGCCTATTTGTCAAGATCCACTGTGCCCCAGTTCCATACCAAATGGCATAGAATCTGGCATTAGACTGCCTGGCTTAACTGTTCTAGACACAGTATTAAAGAAAGTCCTGAATTAGTCAATATTGTAGGCTTTTAAAATGCTGAATTAAAAAAAAAATACCACCCTGTGTTCTCTTAAGTATGTTTATTTTTATGGCTTAATGGCTTAATATCTAAAACTTTTAGCGGCCTTAAAATCCTGGGGTCTCAGTTCAGGTATTTAAAAGACTCATCTGTGTATTATAGTAGAAAAAAAAGTAATGAGATGGGGATTTGGAATAAGTTAGGTTTATGTCTATACCTTGGATACCTGATTATTGCTGTGAACTTGAGTTTTCATATGTATAAAATAGCAATAATACTACACTGCAGGTGTGTCTTAGTAATTAAATTACTTATACATTATACAAATTTAAATGCTTGTTTTCCCACTCTTTGTTCTCAAACTTCATGACAGATTTCCTTCAAGGCCTCTAGAGCTCCCAGCCAATGGTCCAAAAAGAGTCTGGTGGTTATTACTCATTCCATATTTTAGAATTAATGACAGATGTTTTTTCTAGCCCAACCTATGGATTATTTATCAACAGCATCTTTTCTTTCATCTGTTAATAAAAAATACAAATTTTGGGACAAGTTACAAAGACCAAGATTATGCTAATAAATTGAGTTCAAACACCTGTTCTCAGCTGTGCATTTGTCACAATTTTGAAAGTGTTAGCCTGCCTAAAAGACAGTGAGGGAAGCAAGTAGAGACTTACTTGCAAGAGAAAATAAGATACATCATGGGAAAGATCTTAGCCAGGGGAGAGTGAGAATTTGGATACACAGATGACTATGATTCTGGGTCAGTAGGGAGACGCCATGTACAAAATGGTGTCTGTCAACTAAATCGTCTTTGTACAAGCTTCTATATCCATCTATCATAGGGCTATGGTAAAAAGAACATGGCAATGCTACATGGTCCTTTGTCATGAACTTTTATAAAGTTCTGAGAACATATGAGTGTTTTGCATATAAAGCAAGATGTTACCTTAAGTGGAAATGACAACTATTCCCCCAAATGGGGATTTTGCATAATGTGGCTGTGCAGAACAGGACCAAAGACCTGAATCATGAAAACAGGGCAGAGGACACCAGGTATTTGAGCATTCCTACTAGGGATGAGGTCAGAGACTGTTTAAAACAGCAGGTGGCAGACAGAACAAAAGAAGGGAAATACAAGGTGTGCATGGCTGAAAGAACAACACTCCCAAAACCCATGCTATTCCTTGGGGGTGTCTGCAGCCAAAGAGGCTTGAGATGCTGCGGTATGCAAGAGTGTAGAGACCGAGTTCAGTCCCACTACCATTTTTTAATCTTATTTATCTCCAGGTGGAGCGAGCTTAGGAAATATGCATTTTGATAAGTTAATTGCTCTCCATTTTCTCTGTGTGTGGCCTTGCCCTTTGAAACTGAGAGACCAATTCATAAAAACTTGGGGGAAATTATTTCATCTGCTGCCAGATTTTTGGTAACTTGTATCAGGGAAGATATTTGATCTGAGAAGATCCTCCATTTAATGACTTTCTTTATTAAAGACATCTCAAAATACCTTTAATCTGGTTCCATGTTGGGGATCTGAAATACATTTCAACCCAATCTGAAATACCTCAACCCAAGAATTAAGCTGGATTACCCATGTTTGGAAAGAGCTAGCAACTCTGAAGCCCACATGAACCCAGCCACATGCTTTGGGAAAAAGTTCCATATGGACAGCATCTCCTTCCTTGGAGCAGGAGGTAGAAAACAACCATCTGTTTCCATTCCTAAGCTAGAGAGACATAAAGGGAAATGGTCCAATCTATTATTACAAAACATAGATAAATGTCCGTTCATCCACTGTGATCATTTTGATTCAATTCCTTCTCTGGCCCTGTGCCTCCCTCTATCTCCTCTCCTCCCTCCTTCCTTTCTGTCTCAGGGTCCCCTCTCTTTCTCTCACACATATAAACATTATAGGGTCTGGAAATGCATCTAACCATGGATCCTCTCTTGACCATCCCAGCCTAAATTGCCCTTACTCACATAGGAATCCTATCAGTACTTCGTTCCAGTTGTGACTGTGCTTACATCCATCTATTAATTTGTGGCCAGAGTTGTTCACCCTATTTGCCTGTTGGATCCTCAGCATCGAGGACTTACTAACCCCCAAAGTCCCTTGTTCGGGAATAAGTGGTGATTCATCATTAATCAAATTAATGAATGGCTTTAGCCTCCATGTAAATATAAAAATGAGCAGATTCTTAATTATATTCTCTGCACAAAAGGCCTTAGAAAATCAAGTATGGACCAGCTGCTCCTCCACAGTTCTAACCGCTTACTTAGAACAAATGGTTCAGCTGACCTCTTCAAATTCTAACTTGTACCAACTTTGTGTTCAAAACGTTTTAATTATTGCTTTGAGTCCTTTTGTTTTTCCACTTAGCATTCAACTATGAGACTTGGAATACGGAATGCCCTGCCAGCTTCTCTCAAATTTTCTTCAGCTTTCAGTATTCACTACCACAGAACCCAGAGCTGTTCCTATTAACACGTCAACGACATCAAACAAAGAGCTTCCTAAGTAGACACTTACGGGAGATTTCTAGTGAAGGGAAAATTGCCATAATGTTTGTAAATGGGTGAGCTGCCACTGTGGAAGGAAGGGAATTATGGGTGAGAGGAAGCCTAAGTAAATGCAAAATCCATTAAGTCACATTGCAATTAAAGATTATTCCTTAAAGAATCCCCTGTGGAAATGAGCCTGGGCGGGGATGAAGCCTAGCACCCCATCTTGTCCTGGATGGATGTGAAGGACCATAATTAGATGATCATGAAGAAGAAGTAAGGAAACCTCAATCTGAAGGTAAGTGAGGCTCATGATCCTGGCTTCTCTTCTTTCCTTTTTCTTCTAAGTTCCTCTACTCTGCTTACTTCAGTCCTGAATAATCAGTTTCAACACTCAACTCCAGCTTTCATATAGGGAAAAGGTACATATTTCTCTGAATTAGGAACTAAATTCCAGATCATCCTTCTTATATGTTTTGATTTCTATTCCCCTCTGGTTTCTGGGTCCAAACATATGTCCTTGGAGGGAAAATTAGTGGAGAGGGAGAGAGTAGTGTTTATTGATCACCTGTTATATAGCTGATATTAAGCCAAATGCTTTATGCAAAATCACATTCCAGTAAAAAATTTACCTTCTTCCTCCAGAAGAAGTAAAACTATTGATTTTAGGTCTCATTCTATCACTTGTTGCTAAATATATCCCTAGTAATCTTTTCTATAAACTAGTTTTTAATTATTCATTTATTGATTTTGTTATTTTTTTTGCAGGACCTTCCTCACGCTCTCCTCTGTTATTTAGCATTCTGGATTATCCCCTGCTAGGCTCTCAGCTTTTAGCTCTGCTTCAGGTCTTAGTGTTGCCTTATTGTTCCTATCTGAAGCATAACCTCACCATTCTCCCCTTTCTTTGCAATCAATTAGATTTTCAATCAACAAAAATATATTGAACAACTGTTAGGTCTTATTTCATTAGGTGCTAGGAAATTTAGGAATAATTAGATTCAGCCCTTGCCACCCAGAAGGCAACAGAGACATGTAATCAAGTTAAAGACGATACCGCATAGTAAGCCCAATGAAAGAAACAAAGGGAGACATAGGTCTGTGGGGTCATAAGCGTAACAAGTTGATATGGACTCTCTAAGAAATGAAGTACAAAGCTCCAAACACAAAATTTGCTTTGGATGTTAATGACACAAAAATCCAAATGCAACACAAATTGTTTTTTTCAATGAACAAATACCAACATAATCATAAAACCTAGAAAAATAAACTTTTTTTTACTAATTAACTGACATTTCTAAAAAAATATTTTGTCTTCTTTATCAGCTACAAATTCTTTCATTTTTCCAAATTATGCTTATTGAGATAAAATTGGTTTATATTTTAGTATCTGCTCTGGAGGTTATAGATTCAAATCTCTACAAATGTATACTTTCAAACCTTGCCGACCACCAATGCCCCAACTATGCCTACACCACGTTCCACTGGGCATCTTTTCTCTCCCATTTCAACCCTACCACCCTCTACTCTGCTTGCCTCAGTTTTGCATTCAGATGTTAAGATTATTGGTTTGGCTTTGACTGACACTTTGTTATGTTTCTCTATATTCCACATAAAAGTTACATTACTCAGTACTTGTCATTCTACTTCTGACTAATTTCACTAAGCATTATTCATTTCAGCTCCATCCACATTGTTGCAGATGACAAGAGGTTATCCTTTTTTATAGCTGAGTAGTATTCCAGTGTGTGTGTGTGTGTGTGTGTGTGTGTGTGTGTGTGTGTGTAGAACACATTTTTCTTATCTACTCCTCTGCCCTTGGGCACTTAGGCTGTTTCCATAACTTATCTATTCAAAAAAGGTTTGCAATGAACTATGAACATGGAAGTACATATATCCCTTTGAATTAGTGTTTTTGTATTATTTGGATAGTACCTAGAACTGAAATTGCTAGGTAATATGGTAGATACATTTTTGACATTTTGAGAAACCTCCATACTCTTTTTCATAGTGGCTAAACCACTCTACATTCCCACCAGCAGTGTAAGAGGGTTCCTTGTCCTCACCAACACTTGTTGTTTCTGATCTTTCTGATGTGGTCCATTGTCACAGATGTGAGGCGTTATCTCATATGCTTTTGATTTACATTTCCCTGACAATAAGTGATGATGAGTACTTTTTCATGCGCCTGTTATCCATCTGTTTGTCTTCTTAGGGGAAATGTCTACTTAACACTTCTGCATATTTTTTGATTGGGTTAATTGTTTTCTTTGATGAGATATACAATTTATTTATTTATTTTGTACATCAACCTTTTGTCAGATGTGTTATTTTCAAATATTTTCTTCTATTCAGTAGGGTAACATCTAGAAAGATAGTACAAAGATAATTCAATATTTCTTCTATACCTTGATCCAAGTTAGTTTTTCTTCTTTTGAAAGTTTAGGAAAGTTTATTGTAGCTATACAAGTTGGTATTGGTAATACCATGTAAATTTCTAGGATCACTTTCAATTTTAGGGAAAGCATAACAAACTTGTTATATGAACTATGAGAATTGAAAGGATTTCCCTAAAATAGCTTCTTGCTCCTCACATATCATAGACACTTGCAGGCAACTGCATTGGTTGGTCTGTTACTACAGAAAAAGAGGTAATACTCTTAGATTCAGGCAGCTGCAGGGTTAAAACTAAGCCCCAGTGCTGAGTGCCTCTGCCGTTCATCTCAGCTCCATCTATCCTTTTCTTCCCAGCTAGTGGTTTTTTAGGTTGTAATTTCTAGTGTGATCTCTTGGGAAGTTTTCGAAGCACACGCTCCCGGCTGATGTGTCTAACCAAAAAGGAAATCACCAGGTCCCCAGTTCCTTTCTCTTGTCTTACTATGTTTTCTTTCTCATTATTGTAGCATTTTCTAATATTGTTCTTTGATTTGTGGCTCTAGTCTGCCTTTCCTCTGAGGATTTCTACTGCTTTGCCTGCTTTTTTTTTTTTTATGTTTTCTTTTTGTAGTTCGAGTTTTAATTCTTGCTGTATTGGGAAGAATTTCTCTAAGGATTAGTTTCTGGATTTGGTTTGGAAATTTGACCTTTTTAAAGATTCTGTTCTTTCTTTAACACTAAAAGGAAGTCAAGGAATTTCTGTATTTTATTCTCCCTAGCCAGGCACCCTTTCTTATTGTATCCTAGATTTACTCTTTCCTGCCTTAGGTACCCAGTTCCTTTTTATACAAATTATTATTTCCCATTAGAAATTCAAATTCATGTGAAATAATGCAAACACTTTATGACCAAAGACTTTAGAACAAAACTAAAGAAAATAAGATGATCACTCCAAACTCAATAAAATAGTAACAAAAAGTTAGAAACTCTAAGATTCAGTTCATGAGCCTTTTCTTTGTGGCTTTGCAGAAAATTTAGCCTTAAACCTTCTCCTCTTTCTGCAGCCCAGATCTCTCACCTGAGTATCATCTTCAGATTAATCAGGTAGTTCTATAGAACACTCTCAAATTTTTAATCTATATCATCACTGAAGTAAAGTTAGGTAATCTCACTCTTAGTTCTACCATGTGTTGAGAAAGGAAGCCACAACATCTATTCAAACAGAGAAAACAGAACTTAAACCAAACACGAAACTAATGACAACTGCTCCAGGCTATTTATTGAGTGATATTCTGCAAGTCACTGGAAGTGATCAAGCAATACCTGGATGTTCCATTTCAGAACATGGTGGAGAGAGTTTCTGTGGGTAAAAGACTGGACTAGGTAGGAAAGATTCATTATACATAATGCAAAAAGATTATTATTCTCAGATGACTGAAAATTAAAGAGAAATAAGAAGCAAAATCTAATAACAAAAATAAGAAGCAAAATGAAATGCTCTAATTTGTGAACTATAACCAAACCCTAATATATATGCTTCATTCAGCCAAGTGAAAATTCAATGTTACACACACACACACAGATAAACTAAATAAAAAGTTGGGATTAGAGCCAAGCTTCATCTTTCTTTAAATGATTAAATTAAATAACAAATAGCTAAATTAGCACATAACTCTTAATATCCATTAAAGTGGAGCTTTTTAAAATGAATATCCTCAGTTGGATCCTCAGTATATTATAAAAAATAAACTAAAACTTATGTGACTTTGTTTGTTACTTATTAAGTGGATGAAGTATATGAAGATTCTGCCAAAAGCTCAGACACTAGGGAAAAAGCACAGTTAAAATTATTTCACATCTCCTTCACTTTCCTCGAATTTCTTGGGACATGATAGGTCTTTTGGAATGACCTTAGTCAAAGGGTAAGCTATTTCTATAGCTCTGTTTATCTTCTTGGTCTATTTTGAAATGGCTTTTCTCCTATTCACAGATAATGATTCTTCAGAGATTCAAATTATTTGGCTATAAAATGTATCCTGAAAATGTTAGATATTATTTTAAAGAAATGACTTGTATACTCATTGTACATAGAATCAGAACTAGTGAGCCTATTTGGCTGACTTTCATGTAGCCCACACACCTGGAAGTCTGCTGAGACCCTGTTGGGAGAGCGAGAGTTGTTTGGGCAGAAATGAGCAGGTTATAAAACATAAATGGTTGGACAAAGGGGAAAAATAAATTTCTATTTATCACCAGTCTAAAACAACCGCAAAAGGGAAATCCAGACAACACATCTGCACAGTCCTATTTGCCCTTAAGCTTACCGACAGTACGGGTCCTCAGACCCAGGCACCATGGGTACCAGTAGTCCCCTACACTGAAAGACAAGTGGATGCTTGAGTCTTCCTGCAGCACAGGCACTGATGGAACACTCAGGTGATTGATGTTACAGAGTTCAGAGGGTGTCTTTGTTGTTACCTGATTCACTCAGCACAATTGCCAAGGCTACTGCAATACAATGAAATGCAGTAAGAGCAAGAGTTAATATGCACCAGGCATAGTGCTCAGCTCCCTAGTCATAGTTGGCTCATTAATGTCCCATTTACAGATGAGCTCCATGAGACTCAGATGCTTCAAAGAATTATGACTGAATGCAGCCATAAATAGCACCACCAGATGTCAGATTCAGGTTGGTTCTAAGAGAACATGTTCTCCATGGGAAAATTGATACAGCACTATCATCAAGTCTCAGTATTGTGTGTTCCTTACTGGAATTCTATGATGTTGATTAACTTTCAGTTGACTTCCCCCACACTGGAACTCACATTATTTTTGCATATCAAGAACCAACCAAAAATTGCATTGAAACGGCTACTGTCTTGACTGACTGATTCTCCCCTAAGAGAAGCAATCTAAGGACATCTCTTTTCTATAGAACAGTAGGACTTTCACAATTTTCTTAGAGCAGCTAACTGCTAGAAGCATTTTCTTTTTAATTATTGTCATTCCTCTCTCAAATATTCCATGCAAAATTACTGTATAACGAAATGATTGAAACAGCAGTAGAGTTATAATTTTCAAATGTGCCTTGGAATTAAGTTTTAGTCAATAATTTTAATGATGGGCCTCCCTGGTGGTGCAGGGATTCAAGTCTCAGCTCTATGAGGCTATCGCCAGCCACTACAGCATGAGTTCAATCCCCGATCAGGGAGCTGATCCACATGGTGCAGCTGACCCACATGGTCCTGCACACTGCTCCCATCAGCAGTGTATTTCAATAGATCTGCCTGTTTTGCTCCCCACTCTGTCTCCAAATACTCTCACCACCCATAATTCCCACCCCCGCAATTCTGGCTTACACCCAAGTTCTTGAATGCATCAATAAATAAAAATAAATCTTTAGAAAAAAAATTATAATAACTTTTTTTTAAAGATTTATTTATGCATACAAGCTGGGGTGCAGTCAGAGGTGAGAGGATTCACCAGAGACAGAGTGGGGAGCAGAACAGGAAGAGCGACTGAAATACACTGCTGAGGGGAGCAGCAGGCGATGCAGGAGAGGTCTGCTGCGCCATGTGGGAATCTCCATGGCCGGGCATCTAACTCGTGCTACAGTGGCTCTGGATAGCTTCACAGTGCTGCACTTAACCCATTATGCCCACAGGGAGGCCCTAAAAAATAATTTTAATGACAATACTAATACCATCAGCTAAGTAAACAGTAAATGCTACTAGATATAAAATAATCATGGGAAAGCACTCTTTCCATTGGAATATGACATTTCATTTTACCTGACATCTGTCTTTATATATTTGTTTTAGTAAATGATAAATGATATAAAGTTCACGGTTTTCATGATTTTGCTTCCAGCTTTCCTTTCCTACCCCTCTTTTTTCAACCGCAAATTTCTGCTACTGTAAATATCAACTAGTACATAGTTATCATGTAATCCAATGGTGGAAGACAGGAAAATTGGGCTCTATCTTGGGCTATAAACTCCGCTATTTACTTAGATTTCTAATCTATTTAAATCACTTAAGTTATGTGTGTGTGTGCCATAGTTACAATTTCTTACAATAGAGATATGTTTCCTGCCCGCACTCAACCAGAGTTATTATAAGGATAAACTGAAATGAAAACACTTTTACATTTTAAAGGAATTATACTTAAATGAGGTGTACTTAAGGAAAATAAATGAGCAAAGAAAGAACATAGTCATGTATTTCTAACCTGTGTTCCCTAGCTATATGGAATAATAATTAATGAGTCAACCAGCCTCAAATTGCTATATTTCTTTCTTCAATATAAGAATAAGAATAAGTTCATCTCATTTGTTCTTGTAAATAAATAAAATCAATTTATTTCAAATAAATGAAATCCACTTGATCATTCAGGTGAGTGCTCTATTAAATGTCTATGGACCCACAAACCCATTCAGATACTCAAACTATATGACTGATTTATAGTTTTAAAAACAATCTCATTTGACTAATTAGAAACTGTATGGGAGGTTAAATAGAACATCAAGACTAAGATTACTGTCCTACCAGTGGGACGATCAGTTATTTTATAGCATTTAATCATCACATAGAGATGGGAAAGTATTATGCATCTCACCTGAGAACAGGTACACAAAGAAACAATGATGAATGAAAATTGCTCCCGACCTCATGGGTCTTCCATTTCCTGGACAATGTACACATTTGTCTTGTTTTTCTTTAAAATTAAGGTAAGGGGCCCCCCTGGCGGTGCAAAGGGTTAAGTCTCAGCACTATGAAGCTATCCAGAGGCATTGCAGCATGAGTTCGATACCCAGACAGGGAGCTTCCCACATGGAGCAACATACCTCTCTTGACTTGCTTGCTGCTCCCCTCAGCAGTGCATTTCAGTTGATCTGCCTGTTCTGCTCCCCACTCTGTCTCTGGTGAATCCTCTCATCCCACCCCACACACACACCTCTGGCCTACACCCCAGCTGTATGCATTAATAAAAAATAAATCTTTAAAAATAATAAAACAAATAAAATTAAGGTAAAATTACAATAGGAAATTTACTACAAATGAAGGTGCATGGTATTTGAGAAAGACTTTAATTGTGAAGGAGGTGGATCTAAAAGTTTCTATGAATTAAAGATCAGAATATCTGAAACAAGGAGATTAATAGAAACTGATGTGTGAGATGAAGCTGGAGAAAGAAGAGGAGACCAGATTATTCACCATTTGTCTATGATTCTAGAATTTGGATTTTACCCTAAACTTGATGGAAAATCAGTGAGGTCAGTAAGATGTTATAGTCTGAAGGAGGAAACTGTCAGCTTTGAGATTTTGAAATTATATGTTGGGCAGCCTGACTTCTGGATTGGAGGACAACAATTATGTGTGTGCAAGGCCAATTTGGAGACAATCAGAGCTTCCTGAATCTAAAATGATGTTGCTTTAGAAGTGGAGGGTTATACTAGTTATGATATCTCTGCAAACATCAAATAACAAAAACCCACAGTTTCCAGAATAGAAAATCAAAGGTGTATCTGTCATTTACTCAGTATCTTCCATGGATCCACGGCAGTTGTCCCACAGGTACAATATTTCAGGTTGCTTTGACCTCATGGCATGTAACCTCTACTATTGTTTCACCAGAAAAAAAAAAAAAAGTCACTTGTGCCATGCATGGATTACAACCTGGAAGGAACAAGATTTGGTGCTAAATATCTTGGAATGTACCAACAACAAAAATAACAACAATAATTATCTGACCCACATATCAAGTAGTGTTGATGTTGAAAGGTCCTTCTCTTAACTCATGGTCAACTTAAAATATAATGAATGGTTACATCTTCCTTGTAATTCTAACTCAAGAAATGCATAGAAGTATATGGGTCCTTGCTAAGTATGAAACCGAGCATCCAAATCTCTGATTTTTTGGTGAGTAACCTATACTTGATGAGGTGCAGCTGCACTGGGTTATGGGCGCTAGTGGCTTGTTGCTCACAGAGCAATGTGCTTTGCAAAGTATAAAATGTTAAAGATGCCGCAGTTGATGGCTTCCCTGAGAGGAGAGTGCCCACGCCCTCTCAGCAGCTCCTCTCATGAAACACCCATGCCAAGTGTAGTGCAGGTTTGAGATTTTGGAAAACTGCCTGGAGGTTTTGATCCTAAGCTGCTGCTGTGCATATTGTACTCTCCCTCCCTATTTCTTTTCTTAATGGTATGCAAAGTTTTGGCATGGTGAAGCCCATTGTCACTTGCAAATGTGGTTATCAATTCAGGCCCAAGACCATAACTCCTGGCTGGAGAAAGCACATTGCCAGAGAACCCCAACTCTTAGTAAATAGCAAGATTGTCTACGTATGTGTTTGGAATTGAGATGAAAAGAAGGAACAGTTTTGAGAGGTATTTAGGAGGTGATGAAAATATTGGTATTTTTTCCCAAGATCTATGTTGTACCATATTCTTTGCCAGTAAAGACTAGATTCTGCTCAGGTACTTTCCTTCCTATGTGCTTCAGGGTAAACTGGCTCCAGTTCCCTTGCCAGTAATTGATTGAGGTTTGGGCAGGTAATAAAATTTAGGCAAATGATATGTAAGGAAGAAGCCACTGGGAAACTTTTGGGAAAATGTTTCTGCTTTCTTAAAAAGAGATGCTTAAGAAGAGATGGGCTTTTTTTCCACTGGGCATTGTTGAATTTATATATGAAACTGAGTTGTGCTTCAGCAATCTTGCAACTCTAATAGAAATAGTCTAAGGATAAGGCAGATATGCTATAGATAATAGAGAGAAAAATGAAGAAAAATATTGGTTCTTCATAAGTCAACCAACCCTGTGTCTCTCTTATATTCATGTTATTCATTATATGGCATGTATTTTTTTTTTCATTTTAAAATGACATAGCTATTCGATTAGGTATAGCTAAAGCATCTGAAATGACACAAAATTTACAATATATAGAAATTTAATGAAATGGACTAAAGGGTGAAGAGCAGAACACTTAGATTTCTGAGCTTGTGATGGGGGATTTATTGGTTTTTGTAGATACATGAATACTGAAAGGAACATAAGCTTAATTGAGGAACATTGGACATTTACTTTTGGATATTTTGAGATTTAGGTGTCTTAAATATCATAAGAAGAGATTTCAAGTGGCAACTGGATACCTATATCTTTATCGCTATTTGTATCTATAGGCTGCAGTTCAGGGAAGAGAACTGGAATAAAGACATCAATTTGTAAGTTATTTGGACAAAGGTGATGATCTGGGGTTGGATGGAATCACCTAGGAAAATGCACAGAAACAATAATAGCCTAAGACCAACTGTTCCAAATTTCAATCTTTAATATTAATGTCCACATAAAGAAGGATGACCCGTAGATGTAACTAAGACGAGCACTCAGAGATATGGAATAAAATCAATTGTTACAGAAATCCAGAGAAGACAGACTTTCAAGAAAGAGGAAGATTAAGAGCTGACGACAGGAGCAGATGGAATGATATCTGTTCACCGTTTGTGATGGAAAAGGGACTTCCCATGCTGTTTACTACTCAAACTGTCTTTCACTGAAATGGACAAACCACATGGGAAACAAAAGAAATTCAATGGGAACAAGTATCCAAAAGTATAAAGATTCACTTGTGAGGTGGATGAAATTAATAACTAGAACAGTGTCCCTACTGAATTTTACATACGTCTTTTTAAGGATTTATCATACTGTTACCGGGGAAATGAGGCCTTTTTAAACTTAGACAAAGGCAATGCCTCAGTTGCTACCGGTCACTATCTTGGGTCTGCACCCGCGCACACATTTATAAAACTACTCAGGTTTACGGAAAAACAACATTGGGATTTATTTAACAAACAGGGAAAGGCAAAACATTTCTAAAGTTAACATATGGCTGTTTACCTTACTTGAAACAATGTCCAGTCCCTTAAGGTCCAAAAAGGTAATAAAAGATGGCGTCTTCCTGCCACTGCTAAAATAAAACTTGTCTTCCGGACAATAGGCCACAATTTCAACTTGGCGTCTTCTTTCTTATGTTGATGAAGGTTTCCTGCCACTGTTATTGTGGGTGTCACAATGGTGTCTTCTTTCCAACGTATACCAATCAGACTGCAGGCCAGGTTCCAACTTGCGAGGACGACACAGGACACAAATAAAAATGCTTTTAAAACCACCTTGATGCACATCATTAGGCCAACAAGACTGTAAACAGCAGCTATAGCAGCCAGACGGCCCATCAGACTGCACTCACACATTTTAAAAGGCACCCGCTTTGCGCATCTGCCTTCTTTCTTCGGCTACTTACAAAGCCTCCAAAGTCTCTGGCCCTAAATCTTCATTCCCACATCGTGGTGGGCTACAGACTCTCCTCCTAACAACAGTTCCTTTTAATTTCACATAATGGCGTCTGTGTCCCTCTCCCTTCAGTGTTCCTTTTTAAAATCTCCTAGGCCCCGCCTTCCTGCCCCAGGTAAGCAAAATCCCGCAAATTCTCGAGAAGCCCACATGGTGGGGCTTCAGATCACCTGGCTGCAATTCACCTTTAACAGTAAACCCCTATGGGGGCGCCAGTTTACTGGACTTTGATTCAGCCCACTTAACAATACTACATTTTAGTAGCTTATGTATATACGTGTCTATTTTTTAGATTATACAATACTTGAGATGCTAGACCAGGTATTCCATTGTAACACTGACATGGCAAGCCAAGTCCTTGGTAGCTTATAAGCAGTCACTGCATTATTGTTGAATACACAAAACATAACATTCACATATTTTTTTCTATACCTTATGTCTATTTATTGACAACCTTTGACCTTTCTAACTTAGAAGGCAAAATTGTAATAATTTATCCACGATTTGTCTTTCTTCAATGGTTTTATCACTGCACTGTTACAAGTATCCCAAAGACGTTTTAATATCCAAGTATCTTTATTCACATTTCTTCCTACACTGGATCTGTTTATATCCTTTTTATTCCTCTTAATCTCCTAGGTCAAACATTCATGTTATTATTACAAAGGTTCCAGGTGCTTAATACTTAGTGATTTATTTTTGATTGAAGACAACTATTTTTCAAAATCCAGTTAACCTGCTCATTTAAATGATATGACAACATGTTTTTTTTTTTTTACAAATTAAAAAGGATTGAAATTTGATTTAAATTCTCTCACAACTTTTAAATAACACCCTAAGATAATTTCATATCTATCCATATTTTGGCCATTTCTAAAGCGGTTATCATTAAAATCATTGCTAATTCAGTGTAACTGATGTACCGACAAAGGAAAATTTGGACAGGGAGACATACACCGGGAGAGTGCCACATGAAGATACAGGCAGAGATAAAGTGATGTTTCTACACACCAAACAATGCTAAATATGGCCAGCAAACCCCCAGGAGATAGGAGAGAGAACTGAACAGATTCTCTCTTACAACTTTCATAAATAATCAAACTTGTTGACACTTTGATCTTACACTTCCAGGCTTCAGAACTATAAAACAATACATTTCTGTTGTTTAACCTACCTAGATTATAATCCTTTATTCTGGAAGCCCTGGCAAACTGAAACATTTATCAATACCTATTATTACATAGTTGTTTTGAGCATATTAGCAAACATTACACCCTCCAGTCTCTGGTAGCTTCAATTCTACAGTCAGACATCTAAATTTTGGTTTGATTCTGTCTGACCTTTTGTTTTGTATCTCTGTTTCACATACAAGTGAAATCATCTAATATTTGGCTTTCTCCTTCTAGCTTTTAATTTGGCATAATCCCCTCCAATCCTATCCGTGCTGTTTTAAATGAAAGGGTTCATCTTGTTTTATAGCCTAGTATTATACCATTGTGTGTATATGCCACAGCTTCCCAATCCACTCAACTGCCCTTGGGCACTTAGGTTGTTTCTACAACTTGGATATTATAAACAGCACTGCAATGAACCTAGGAGTGCACATATAACTTTTGCATTCTTTGGGTAAAATCTGGGAGTAGATTTGTTAGATAGTGTGGTAGGTATTTTTAATATTTTGAGAAACCTCCATACTATTTGCATAAAGACTGAAACTATTTTGAAACACAATCCTAAAGTGCTGGATGGGTTTGTAACCAGATGATTAATTCTTCCAAAAGGATTCACATGTTTCCATTGGGAATATTGTTCCTTCAGCAATAATTACTGGCTCCTTCTGAAGGCAGGAACCATATTCTTACTTCTTTTTGACACATAGGACTTAGTCAGGGCTCACCAACTAAAAAATCTCCTTGATTGAAATTCCTGATGGAATGAGGAAAAGCCACGGAGATCAACTGCAACTGCCCTGCTTTATTTCAAGGAGATCTGGACCACATGGAATAGACTGGAAATATTGTATCTATTCTTGAGACACTAATTCAGAGTTGCTTTCACCATGCAGTTAATAATGTCCTGAAGAGGACCCCTTTCTTGGAGGGCATCTTTCAAGGCCTTCAACCTAAATTTTGAGTATATGATTTTTGTATTATTGTTGTCAAAAAGAAATCCCAAATTTAAACAAGTCTTAGATACTATAAATTCTAGATTCATTTCTGCACTCATCAAAGACTATGAGCAATATTAAATGGAGTAGATTTTGCCTTATCATTAAGAGCTATAAGGGAGAGACTTGTAAACAGATTGACCTTGTTGATCTTGAGAAAGTCATTGATTTCAATCAATTTCAATCAATTTCCATGACAGAAAAATAGAAATAATAACACGAGGTAATTTTGACTATTAAGTGTTAAATATGAAAATGACAAAAGTTTGACGTTTAGACCTCAGGTTGAGGATAGGTCCATTATAGAACTCAGTTGATTCACTTCTCCTTAATCTTCTCTGTCAAATATCCTAGCTCAGTAAAAGGGAAATTGAGTGAGAAAAGAAGGGAGGGAGGAAGAGAGAGAAAGAGGGAAAGAGAAAGAATAATACACAATAAAGCAAAAGACCATTCATCACATCCCCCCCCCCCAATTCCTGGTTTTGAAGCTCTCTGAAACCATTTGCTAATTCAAGACATGAGTCTATTTATTAACATAATAATATTTAGTGAATTTTGATATACAGTTAGGTAAAAGCATTACAGTTCCTGAAATTTAAAAACACACCATTAGCTATGTCCAGTCACACTAACACATCTGAGCATTTTAATCAATTCAGAAGAGAGGCAGACAATTCACCATTATAAACAGAGAGGTTTGGCACCATGGGGCTTAAACAACCACACAAGTGACAAGTTCACTCTTGTCACACGTTTGTTCTGTCATCACATCAAATTCAAAGTCCATCCTCTGTGTTACCAAGATCCACAGGACTTCCTCAAAAAGAGTGGAGCATCGCTCCCTGAAAAACTGGTTTTAGAACACTACAAAATAGAAAACAAATGTTTTTGATAGGTTCTATGGGGCAAGCTTTGTCCTCTCTCATACCTCCAGAACCATTTCAAAAAGCATGAAGTGCTATCAGTTAAAGAAGGCATGTTAGAGATGGCCACATTATAACTGATGAAAGACTGCTAAATGTTTAGATAGTGATCATCAATTTCCCATCATTGGCAGACATCTTCCCGGAGAGCTATTTCATAAATTCTCCAGTGCACTGCTGCCTGAGCAGAGTGGCTCTAGGACAGCATTACAGATTGCCAGCTGTGAAGAGCTGTCCCACCCCTTGTCACAGCTCAGGGAGTTTGCATGACAAAAGAATAATTGAATTGGTAATGCAACAGCACATGACATAGATCACCATTTTGCAACAGGAATGTTTCAGTCATGAATAATGAAGAGATTTCCTCCAGAGTAATTTATAGAGCAGGTACATTAGCAAAGCAAGTTCCCCTAGGTGTGCAAATGTACCACCTCTGACCCAGGAGAGCTCAATCAGGTCTCTCAGCTCATTTAAATCTCTCTCTTGCTGACTTCCACTTAGGGCAGGTAGCAGTGTGATAAGTGTGAAAAGGGAGAAATGTTTTCTTATTTATTATGTTTCATTTTTTTTCATGCTGTATGACATCTGGCCACATGAATAAGGGAGACATTTGCTAAAGTGGCTTAATATTGAACATCAAACAGCTGCCAAGGAATCATAACTTTTGATTGTTTTTGACCTCTATTGAATTTGAATCATTACTTTTGGTCTCAGCGCTGAATGTGAACCACACAACAGAGAGTGTCGCCAACAGGTTAACTTTTGGGAGACTGTTCTGTGGAAAACTCCACCTTCAGCCACTGAAAAGATCTTTTATTTTCTCTTATTTACAAAATCTAGATGTCTGAACTATTTATAACAAAGATTTTATTTTTAATGTATTTTTTACTTCTCTATATATTTTTTACAATATCATTCATTTTTGTACACTTTGCTTTCTCCTCTCAGGTGTAGTTCCCCTAAAATTCCCACCACCAAGTCACCTGTGAACTATCACCATAGTCTCTTGTGCTCTTCCTGCCCCTGCTTTAATCCCATTCCCTCCCCCTCCACTGCTCTGCTAGTTTTATCTTTTTTTTCCCCTGATCGCATATTTGGTTCTCCTACTTTCCTCTTATAAATGAGACCATCTGATACTATTATTTTTCCTTCTGACTTATTTCATTGAGCATAATACCGTCCAGCTCCATCCATGTTTCTGCAAATGGCATGAGTTTATCTTTTTTTGATTGCTAAGTAGTATTCCATTGCGTATATATACCACATGTTCTTGATCCAGTCATTTGTTGGGGGGCAGTTAGGTTGTTTCTACATCTTAGCTATTGTAAATAGTGCTGCAATAAATATAGGAGTACAGGTTTCCTTTCGAATTAATGTTTTTGTGTCCTTTGGGTAGATTCCTAGGAGTGAAATTGCTGGGTCATATGGTAACTCCATTTTTAGTAGTTTGAGGAACCTCTATACAGCTTTCCGTAATAGTTGGACCAAGTTGCATTCCCACCAGCAGTGTAAGAGGGTTCCTTTTTCTCCACATCCTTGAACAACTATTCTATGACAATGGAGCAAAGAACATACAATGGAACAAAGATAGTGTGTTCAATAAATGGTTCCAGGAAAACTGGACTACCACATGCATAAGAATGAAACTAGACTATTGCCTCACACCATGCACAAAAAACTGTTCAAATGTATAAAAGACTTGAACATATAACAAAGATTTTATTTGAGGAATGAGAAAATTCTTACTTATTATAAAAGAAAAATTCCTGAGGAATCGCTAATTACTGGTACATTAAGGAAAAGCCACCTTGGGCCTCCCTGGTGGCACAACGGGTTGAGTCGCAGCACTATGAAGCTATTCAGAGCTACTGCAGCACGAGTTCAATCCCCGGCAAGGGAGCTTCCCACATGGCGCAGCAGACCTCTCCTGCTTCGCCCTCTGATCCCCTCAGTAGTGTATTTCGGTTGATCTGCCTGTTCTGCTCCCCACTGTGTCTCTGGTGAATCCCCTTACCACCCCACACCTCTGGCCTACATCACAGGTTGTATGCATAAATAAATAAACCTTTTTTAAAAATCCACCTTGAAAGAATAAAGCAATATAGAAAAAGAGGCTAAAGGATGAGGTAAATGGTATGGTCTTAGGATAAAAATATAATGACTACATGCAGACAAGAAGATTTAGGAGAAAATTCCATTGGATTCTCTTGCCTAAGAGTCTGTATCAATGGCTAGTGAAAACAAAAGTGGGTTAAAGGAAAGAATCATGATCATCGCAATAGTAATAATGACAACTTGTAAACAATCAGTTCTCATTGTGTATCAACTACTGTGCTAAACAATTTGAATACATTTTTACTTAATCTTATCAGTAACTCCATCTATTTGGACACAGCTTTGTTCCCCTCTTAAAAATAAGAAAATAAAGCATGAAAAAAGTTAATTAACTTGATGAAAGTCAACCCAAGGCTGATCTGGAGAGTAAAACCAGCTTGGCTTTATTTCAAAAGATCAAAAGTATATTTTTATGAAACCAAATGAAAATCAAGCAAAATATACTAGAGAGAAAATTTATTTTTAACCAGTTTAAAGAGAGACTCTTTCTTGCCAAACGCTATCCAGTATCCATAATACAAAAAAAAAAAAAAAAAAAAAAAAAAAAAACCACAGTCCTTATTTACAATTGCTCACAGCATAGTGGAGAAAACAAGTCATAGAAAAATGAGAGGTATCCTTTAATTCTGGTGCACAATGTTGGTGTACTCTTCTAATTTCTTTAGGTACAAACAAAAGAAACTGATTGACTCTATATAACATGATTTAACTGGAAAAAAAATTGAGTTGTATTGATTGTAATATCACTAAACACAGCAGACACAACCTCCCTAAATCACAGTTATGAAGCCCACACAGGCTTGATTATGATATGTGGGTGCTGACACAAGTGGGACACTTGCCAAACAGTGACCCAAACATTTAGACTGCTTCCATCTATTAGTTTCATCACCAATAACCTCAGAGAGAGAGAGAGAGAGAGAGAGAGAGAGAGAGACAGGGAGAGAGATTGATTCTTCACTGGCTGGCCCAGAAGCTAAACATATCATTTCTTCTCATATTCCGTTAGTCAAAACATGTCCTATGGCCTTAAAGCAACCCCAGGATAGGATGTGTGGAGGGCATGTGGAATACTGGTGAGGACCAACCACTGGGTAGACTAGACCAGGAGATGTGCAACAGGCTAGGGCATGTGGCTCTCTCATCAGGAAGTCATAACCATGGCAAATGAGCCCCAGTAGTTTCTCTTCACACCCCTTCAATAGGAATCCTTCTTCTTGCTTAGGGGAAGGTATAGCACATGATTACAGCCACTGTGATGGTTTGTGAAGTGAGGTCAATCCCAGAATGAAAACAAGGAGGGATGGAATTATGAGGCAAATAAGAAATAATAGGTGGACAAGGGGAGAAGGGAAAATACCCAAGGCAAAGACAGAAAAAAGAACTGTGTGACTGGTACAGGAAAGGGTCCACAATTTTTGGAGATACCAGAGCACTGAGTCCAAGGGAACTAGGGAGAAGTCTGGAGACACTGGGCAATGGCAACAGTGAGTGTCTTTTGATCAATTAACTCAATCAGAAAAAAAAAAAATAAGGTAGAAACTGACATACAGGATGCTGGGCTGGTGCATTACCCTCTGCACAGCTAAAAACATTTTGCTGTTCTCCCAAACAAGCTGAGGAATAGAGAGGAGAGTGATACCTCAATCCACTCTTTGCCAAAACACATTCACATGTGTACACACTTGCAGGTATACACATTCACACATGCTCACACACTCACATACTCTCCTGTGACACACACAATGATAAATTTGCACATACCCACGCACATTCTCATACATGCTTCCATCACTCACACAGACACATTCACATTCTTACACACTCACATATAACTGCATTAAACATTTGCATCTATGTGCTACACACAAATCCTTGCAAAATAAACATAAGAGTTTGCCACTATACTTAAGAGTTGAAATGGGCAATTGTGGAAATTTTCGAAAGAATTAAAGATGCAAAAGAGTCATAAAATAAACTTCAAGTGAAATGAGTCTGGGGTCACAGTTTTATGACACACAGTAGGTGGGGAGGAAGCCTTAGTCTAGAATCCAGCTATAGGAATTCTTCTATCACTACCTAATAGTGTTACCTTTGATGAGTGACTGGAATTTTCCTAGACTGTTTCCTCATCGTTATCACTAAGGAAAAAAATAATGTATTTTTCTTGGTGTGGGGTCTAAATGAGACTTTGCAAAGTGACTTAAAAATAATGTGTATTCCACAGAAGTTCACATTTCAGGTGGAACCCTTATCCATTTGTCTTGAAACCTAAAATTAATTTAAGCACATACTCAAATAGACATGGTTCTGAGATAATGTGGAGAGAACGCAGCTAAGAGACTGAGCAGACAGAGTTGCAGTCTACCTGTTCTGGCAGTTACTGCCCAGCAGTGCCAGATCACACAGGTAGCAGTAATTGGCAATATGTACTCAGACTGATCAATAATAATTCATTGAATCTAGAGCAAATCAATTTGTAAGCATTTAGTTTTTGAAATGAAATTTCAAACTGCAATGAATGGCCCTCACTAATGGCAAAGTCATAGTTAATTTAAGCTAGTTTCAAGTAGATATTGTGCACAGATAAGATAAAAATAAACAGTACTGTTTAGACTAAGGAAAATAATTCGAGTGTCAATTACATAATTACCATTAGGTAAAGGACCTATCCCTATACTGAAGGAAGAACAAGAAAAATTGAACTTAAAAAACTTCAAGTTAGACACAAGGAGGAAGTTTAAACAATTGTTAATCAGAACAAATACTAAGGAAAAAAGATCTGTCAAATGAGAAATATTGTGGAATCAAGGAAAGGAGTTTATATTCTTGTGTCATCTAGTAGGAAATGTGTCTTTGGATAAGTCATTTGACTGCTTTTGTTCTCACAACACCCCATAATTATTTTTAAGTGCTGTGTAAATAGCTTCTCTCTCCTCAAACCTATTATTCATCTTGCATTGCTTGTTTTGTTTTCATTAACTGCATGCCATCCTTCTCAGCCAGGTGCAGCATATCCCTGATCTAAGAGAGAGGGATCTGAAAAGGTGGGGAGGCCAACAGCTAAATTTCACAGGCAGAATACACAAAAGGAAAGTGCACAGAGAGCGTATGGGGAGTGGGTGAGTCTTACTCAAGGCTTTGGTTGTTCGCTGCTCAGGGCTTACCTGTGAGTCTAGAAATAACTCCACTAAAGAATTACAGGAAACCATACCTGGAGCTCACTCAGGGAGGAGATCATTCCTGTTTCCACCAGTCAGAGCAACAAATTTCTCAATTCAAGGGGCAGTGGGTAAAGTATTAAGAAAGATTTTACCTCAGTAGTGAGAAAATTATTCCAGATTAAAAACTGTTCTGATCCTGCCAAGCAAAGCTTAAAAGGTGTAAAAGCATAAGCCATTTCCAAATAACATAACCACCTAAAACAGAGATAAGGAATGTTTAGAAAAATGCAAAATATTCATCATCAAACAAGATAAAATTTACAATATCTGGCTGTAATAAAAAAATACCGCCATGTATGCAGAGAATCAAGGAAAAAATATATACAATTATGACAAAAATACACCAATCAAAATTAATCCCAAAATGATAAACAGTAATAGACAAGGGAAAAATAAAGTTTAAATTATGACTGTATTATACATACTCAAGAAGCTAGAAGAGAGATTAAATATGTTAAAAATATGAAGATATAAAAAGATCAAAATTTAGCTTCTACAGGTAACACCTACACTGTGAGATCTTAAAGACTTTAAGATTAACAATGGAATAGACACTGCAAAAGGAAAGATTAGAAAGTTCGCAGATATGGCAATCAAAACTGTTCAAAATGAAAAAGAGATTTAAAAAAAAAAGAAGACTGGAACAAAATGGATAAAGTATCAATGAATTTGGGTCATCCTCGAAGAGCCTAATATAACTGCTGTCCCCAAAGGAGAGGAGAGAGAGAGGGGGACAGAAAGAATATTGGGAGAATCTGTGGCTGAAAATTTTGAAAATTTAATGAAAACCATAAACTCATAGATTCTAGAAGCTCAGTGAACCCCAAACAGTAGTAACACTAAAAAAATAAATAATAATAACCTAAGTTAGGGGCATGATAAGCCAGTTTGTGAAAATCAGTGAAAGAGGGAAATCTTGCAATCAGACATAGGAAATGATACATTATGTACAAAGAACAAATACAGGGACAACTCTTCACCTCTTTCCTTCTGGTAACTCTGTCTTGCTTTAATTTCTAGTTCTGTCCCTGACCAACGACCTTTTCCTATGCTCCCCTCCAGACACTAAAGGTGAAGAAGAGAAATGAACATCTCTCTGAGGGCTTGAAAGGAAGTTCAACTAATTTTCAAGGCCTGGTTCATGTTGTGAAGGATTCCAAGAGGAGGCACTTATGTTAACATGTCTTTTCTGACAGCCTGAACGTTTCCTTTTATAGAGATCTATTTTCTTATGACAATATTTTAATCAATAGATGTTTTATGAGTTCTATTCTGTGCAAGTAATTCATCTAGCTGACATTTGCTGCTTAACACTTTGTGGTCTGCTCATGTATTAGTACGTGTTTTTGTCAGCAGTATCAGGTGGCTGCTCATGTATTAATACGTGTTCATCTAGTCTCCGGTTTTTCATGCCACAGTGGATTTATTTGGAACTATTAGGAGCTATTTCTTTGATCGTACTCAATCTAGTAGCTTTACACATTGTTTTGGTGAAAGTGTAAGGTGTTTTATGAGAGATATTATGTTTTTTTTTAATATCCAGTAGTTCAGGAGTTGTGTGGTTTCATTAAATGCTTATACCATTCATGCGGTGGCACAGAAAATGGCCGGCCCCAAGGGCTGGTAAATTTAAAGGGCACCAGCACACAAATGTTAACCTGAGGCTAATGAGATGCAAAAGATTGGGCCCCAGATTCAACTTTACAATTGGTTCTGACACTTACTTATAACTCATTTCCTGCCCATGTGGCCAAAGAGCAAAGTGAGTTTAAAGGGATCCTATGTACTCATGGCTAAAAATATTTTGCAAATCATAATTTATTCTATTGCTTTACTTTCCAGTTGTCAGATGTTTATAAATCAAATGTATATAAAAGAGTAAAGACATAATTTTCCCAACTCTTTCAAAATATTCAAAATTTGCTAAGCATCAGATGACTAGAGCAAGGTTCTCAAGGAACTCAGAGTTTTGAGAAAGTGGTTAGCGAGTGTACCAAAGGAAGTAAATAAAGTTGCTGAAAGCTTAGGATAATTTGGCAATAGCTGATTAAAAGTAATTTTGGATTTTAATCAAAGAAAATGTGTTTATATTTACAAAAAGCATCTTTACATTTTGAAAGACTACTCTGGCTACAGTGACTCTGAGCAAGAAAATAAGATGTTACTCAAACGTGAGCCCCTGACCTAAAGTCATTGTTTTAAGACACAGTGAAACAGCAAAAGCCCAACACGTGGTGTTTGTCGAACTAGGTAATGCAATCATTTAGAAACAGGTAAATTGTGAAAATCTATAATTTCACATGCTTTAGTACTGTTACCATGTGACAGTAAATATTTTAAGCTTTAGTTGAGGAACTTACAAAGAACTTACAAAGGAAAGCCCTAAAACATCATAGGATGGTCCCACAGAATCTAAAGTTTCAAAAATGGTAGGGTGAAGGGTATTGCAATTCATCTGCTTGCAGCTACTCTTCACGCTTAGCGACTAAGTTCCTTGCCAGGAATAGCAAACCACCATATTTTTTCCTATTTTCTTCTTTTTTAAAAAAAATTGGGGTAGCATTGGTATACAACACTGTTTAAGTTTCAGGTACACAATTTCACATCTCAACATCTGTGTACGCCTCACCATGTCCAACACCATAATGTCTAGTTTCCATTTACCACCAATCAATGTGCCCCCGCTACCTATCCCCCCTCACCATACACCCTCACTCCCTCTGGTAACCACCATTGTATTGTCAGAACTAAGGATTTTATTGTGTTCTGTTTTGTCATTTGCTTTTTTCATTTTCACAATAGTGAAATTATATGTATTTATCTTTCTACACCTGACTCATTTCACTTAGCACAATCTCCACAAAGCCCATCCATGTTGCAAAAGGCAAGGTTTTATCTTTTTTAGTCTGAGCAGTATTTCTCTCTGTGTGTATGTATATGTGTGTGTGACATTTTCTTTATCTAATCATTTATCCATGAACAATCATATTGTTTCTATATTTTGACTATTGTGAATAATGCTTCAATGAACAATTATTAATTGAGCATCTGTTATTCACAAGATACTAGGTATTCAAAAGTGAAATAAACCAACTCTCTAGAAGCTCAGAATCTATCAAGAATGACTTTCAAGTATTACAATTCACTGAGATAATGTTCATCATGGAATTGAACACAGATCCACAATCTGTCTGAAACCTTTAGACCAGATTTGTTTAGGAATCCACAATTTTTCAAATTTAAGGTTGTACAGTGTTTATATGATATAAAATATATAATGTCTTTTTTCTAGGGGCGCGCTCAATAAGCAAAAAAATAGATGTTTCTTCAGTAATCTATGAATATTCACAGTAAGTCTGCTAGAGAATATAAGTAACCTCACATCTGTCTAGATCATGTTTGCTCCCAAATGAGTTCAGGTCAGCTCAGATTTCACCACCAAGTCAGTTAAGGGCTTTTGAAGATTTTAGAATGGAGAATAAATGAATGAAGACCTGAATTAGAATGTGCAGTGAGAATTAATTAAACTTCATTTGAGAATATTAGAGATTTTGCTTTCTGAAGACTTCCCTTGGATCCATATCCTCATCTGTTTATCTGTATAATGAACACAAGACTCAGAATTTCTTGATTTCCATCCTCTTGCACATTTCTAAATATATAGAATGGTTTGAAACACATGGGTCCTTAATAATTTCTTAATTAACA
This sequence comes from Scalopus aquaticus, assembly GCA_004024925.1. Lineage (NCBI taxonomy): Eukaryota > Metazoa > Chordata > Mammalia > Eulipotyphla > Talpidae > Scalopus > Scalopus aquaticus. The sequence goes on from PVIJ01016137.1 coordinate 30,810, forward strand.
AATATGACCATTCATATGATTTAGTCCAGAAATAAATGTTGTGAAAGTTATTATATTAAAATTTTTAAAAGAGCAGAAATAATTCTATATTTTATGGTATGTTTAAAACAACTAAAAAATGCCAAGAAATATTCCGAAAAGAAGTACACAAATATGGAACTATGAATTTTTTCTTACTGTTTTAAACATTCTCCTCACAATTGTTTAATAAACATGCATTTTTATTTTCAATATCTTTCCAGTATATTTTGTTTTTACTGAGTAGCATTAGTTTACAACACTATATAAATTTCTGGTATATACCTTCTTATCTCACCAAACTGTATATTTCATACCACACCCAGTAACAAAAGTTCAATCATCCTCCTCCAATAATACACCCCCCTCCTCCTGCTTCTCCTCTGATAACTACCATTTTGTCAGAGTCTAAGGGTTTGTTTTTGCTGTGCTTGTTTGATTACTTTTGCATTATTTAATATTCCACAAGTGAGTTAATTCACCAATATTTGTTTTTCCTTTTCTTGATATATTGCACTTAATAGAATTTCCCTCAAGATTTTTCCATGTTGTTGAAAAGAGCAAGATTTCATCTTTTTATGGTTGAGTAGTATTCCACTGTGTCTTCTAAGAAGAATATGTATTCATTAATCTGCTTTATTCATTTCTCCATTGTCAAGCATGTGGGTTACTTCCATATCATCTTTATTGTAAATAATACCCTATTGCAAATAATAAGCATCGATAGTGATATATTTGTTTTAATTATTGCTTTCATGTTCTTCAGGTAAATACCCAATAGTCAGATTACTGAGTCATAGAGTTCGATTGTTTTAATTTTTTGAGGAACCTCCATACTATTTTACAGTGGCTACCCCAATTTACATTCCCACCCACAGTCCACGAGGGTACCTTTTTCTCTACATCCTTGTCAGCACTTATTATTTCTTGACTTTTTGATATTAACCATTCTAATCGTAACAGGGTGGTCCCCAGGCAAAAGGGCCTGTTTCAGTTTCCCCGTCCCACCCCAAGGGAGGGTGGAGCTGAGCAGGAGAGACAAGAAGCTGGAGAAGAGAGAGAGGACAGAAGAAGGAAAGATAACGTTAATCCATCCAATCCATGAACAAGGGATGCCTTTCCATCTTCTTGTGTCTTCTTCTATTTCTTTCAACAGAGTTTTGTAGTTTTCTTTGTATAAGTCCTTTATGTCTTTTGTTAGATTTATTCCCAGATATTTGATTTTTTTGGTTTCGATTTTGAAGGGGATGATTTCTTAATTTCTTCTTCTTCAGATTGGGTGTTTGCATAGAGGAATGCTACTGACTTTTGTGTGTTGATTTTGTATCCTGCTACTTTACTGAACTGGTCTATTAGTTTTCCTATGGAGTTTTTAGGGTTTTGTATATATATTATCATATCGTCTGCAAATAGAAACAGTTTAATTTCTTCCTTTCCTATTTGGAACCCTTGAATGTATTTCTCTTGTCTAATTGCTCTGGCTAGGACTTCCAGTACTATATTGAAAAGTAATGGTGAGAGTGGACATCCTTGCCTTGCTCCTGATCTTAGGGGAAAGGCCTTCAGCTTCTCACCGTTGAGTATAATATTGGCTGTGGGTTTGTCGTATATGGCTTTTATTGTGTTGAAGTATGTTCCTTCTATCCCAAGGATTTCAAGGGCTTTTATCATAAATGGGTGTTGTACTTTGTCAAATGCTTTCTCAGCATCTATTGATATGATCATATGGTCTTTATTTTTCTTTTTCTTGATGTGTTGGATTACACTGATTGATTTTCGGATGTTGAACCATCCTTGTGCCTCTGTGATAAATCCCACTTGGTCGTGGTGTATTATCTTATGGATGCATTGTTGGAACCTATTGGCCAAGATTTTGTTGAATATTTTTGCATCAGTATTCATTAGGGAGATTGGTCTGTAGTTTTATTTTTTTGTGTTGTCTTTGTCTGGCTTCGGTATTAGAGTAATATTTGCTTCATAGAATGTGTTTGGTAGTACTCCTTCCTTCTCAATTTTTTGAAAGAGTTTGTGTAATATAGGGACTATTTCGTTTTTGAATGTTTGGTAGAATTCATTTGTGAAACCATCTGGTCCTGGGCTTTTGTTTTTGAGGATGTTTTTAATTACTGTTTCAATTTCACTACTTGTGATTGGTCTGTTTAGGTGTTCTATATCTTCTTTGTCTAGTTTTGGGTGATTGTATAGTTTTACGAATGTGTCCATATCCTCCAGGTTGTTATACTTGTTTCCGTATAGCTGCTTATAATAATCTCTGATTATTTTTTTTTATTTTTGCTGTGTCCGTGACATTCTTCAAAGAAATAAATCGACTACTGATGAAATTCATATGGAACCACAAAAAACCTCGCATAGCTAAAGCCCTACTAACTATAAAGAAAGAAAACGGAGGAATTTCACTCCCTGATTTCAAATTATACTTCAGAGCCATAATAATTAACACAGCATGGTACTGGAACAAAACAGACAGAAAGACCAATGGAACCGAATAGAATACCCAGAATTAAAGCCACATATCTATGAACAACTAATCTTTGACAAAGGAGCAAAGAAAATGCAGTGGAACAAGCACAGTCTATTCAATAAATGGTGCTGGGAAAACTGGACAGCCACATGCAAAAAAATGAAGCTAGACTACTACCTCACACCCTGCTCAAAAGTCAACTCAAAATGGATAAAAGACCTGGATGTAAGACCTGAAACCATAAAATGTATAGAAGAAAATATAGGCAAAACTCTACATGACACACATCTCAGCAAAATCTTGAAAGACTCATCCCTCAAAGCGAAGGAAGTGAAAGACAAGATAAACAGATGGGATTACATCAAAATAAAAAGCTTCTGTACAGCAAAAGAGACATTAACCAAAACTAACAGACACCCTACCAACTGGGAAAAGATTTTTGCACACAATACATCTGATAAAGGACTGATAACAAAAATTTA